>JAYKTE010320663.1:0-20433 GCA_036873565.1 Xipholeptos notoides | reverse complement strand
TGGTGGTCTTTGTGTTTTTTGTTATTGTTTTTTTTTGGGGGGGGTGCTTTTATTTAATTCTGTAATCATTATTTTTTTTTTTTTCATCTATCCTGCAATAAAATAATCAAAATAAAAAAAATTACAAAAATGAATTATTAAACATTGTAAAAGATGGGGGTGCTTAAAATATAAGGCTATATGATAAGAGGGTTTTACCTTTTATCTTAAATAAGAGATGCAGGCACAAAATCTGTCTCCCACACAAAAAAAAACCAAGAAAAACAACATATATTTGGCTTTTACATAATTAACAAATGAAGTTTTACAAGTTGATTGTTCTTCAAATCAAAAACAAACCAAGAAATATAAGGAAAGTTATTCATATATAGATTTTTAAACATTTATGTTAAAAAAGATTTATTTTGTAGATTTGTTTGCTTGTTTGTGTTTTACAGCACATCACCCTTTTTCAGGTCATTTTAATGCCTGTAACAATCATTTTTGGTCAACGTTAGTTTTTTTCCACATTTAGATTTTTGAATAACACATATGTGCTATTTGAGCCATAGCCAGAGGGAATGTGAGGATTCATACCCTTTCCCAGTGTATTAGTCTAAATATGAATGCAAATGGAAAGACAAGGATTTGAACTCGCCTACTACAATTCCAAAGTTTGACTGCCTATCCAATGGCTCAGATTGACTTCCCCGTGTCAAAATGATATTTTGGGGATGAGCATTGATGTTTATACATTTAAACTAAAGATGGCATTTAAAACATATTTCATTTGTGATTTTACTAAAAGGAAAAAAATTCTTAAGCTAGTTTTTAAAAAATATCTTTAAAATATACATGACATTACATTTGGAATGGCCATCATTTCTTAAAAATAGTTTATTAGATTATTCTTACCATTAGATTAATCTTAGAACTTTTAACTTGTATTAATTCAATAATTTCACAGATTTTTTTCTGGAATATTAGAATATTAGAAACAATTAAATTAAATTCTTTCATTACATTATAACTAATCCAAACACAAATGGATGGATTTTAAACTATATTAGCATAAACTAGTATTAAGGGCTTGTCCAAATTCTATTCATTAACTATATTTTTCAACTAACTAATGCAGAGTTCTCTACAAAATGATGGTGAGACTTATACTAATCGATTGTTTACTAATTCTATAAAACATATACATTATTTTTTAAAAACCTTCCAAATAATGGTCCAAATTAGGTATATGTATATGAGGCTATGATGAATATAAAGAATTCAGAAACACATCTTATTCAGGAATATTAGAATATTATTTATGACAATCACAATCAGCACTATTATCTATTTTACTTTTTTTTGCTTTAAAAAATACAAGGGAAAGTATGAAACTCTTGAACGTTTTACAACTGCTATACATGATATTTATCATCAATTCCTAAATGAAGAAAGTCTGTGTTTATTCTGCAACCTTTAATCTTGTTATCATTTGTAACTTGAATTATATTACACTAAAGCAAAATCTCTGCCTGTCTGGGGTGGAAATAACTAACCATCAGAATTTTGGATAAATTCCAGACAAGACTAAAATAAAATAAAAAATGCAGAAAAACTAACATTAATGAATTTTTTAACTCAATGTTAAGAGTCCTCTCACAAAGTCATTAATATTACTATATTTAATTTCAAAATGTATGTATCTAGTCCAGAGATGAGCTGAGCCATCAGTCAATTGAAGAGGGTTTCAATTCCACCCAAAGGCAGTAATTATTGGGATTATATTTCCAAAACTTAACATTCCTACCCGGTCATGGTTAATACACATGAAGAAGGCCAGAGGATTAGTTAGCTGAAACATTGTGAAAAGAACTATAAAGATGAGACCAACAACCTGGAAAAATACATATACAAAGTATATACCTGATTAGAAAAGGCTATTTATTTTATTTATTATTTTTTTATACTCTTTTTCAAACATGAATTGATAGAATCTAATCATACATAATTCATAAGTGCTTAGGATTTATTCTAAAGGTCAATTGGCCCTTGGGTAAGAAAATAGAAATACTGTACTTAATCTGTAAGTATTTTATAAAAATGTTTCATTATGCTCTCTTGTAGTATTTCCTTGAACATTTGGTCAACATTTAGAGAATAATCTATTTATATTCATAGAATGACTTGGAAAAGAAGAACTGAGGCTGAGTCCAGGGTTGCTGGAATGACATGGGCAGAGCTAAAGAGGACAAGCCAGAACCGAGTTTGTTGGAGGACAGTCATTGCAGCCTTATGTTCCCTAAGGAATCAAGAGGCTTAAACTAAACTATATCAATAGACTACAACCATTTGTTCATTAAATTTAATAATAATGGAATGTCAGTAATACAAAGACATCCAAAACAAATGCAACACATTAACAAGCATCAGGGAATTATTTCATGAGGTAACATCACATCAGATAATAGAATATCTGAAAGAAACTCAACTTTGTAAATTACTCTAAACAAATAACTCATTAAAGTGAAGGACAATACTGATTACAAAAAGTCCGGGAATGTAATGGGCACATCAAACTAGCTTTGTGCTTAATTAGGTTTGGTGTTTAACTAGGTATATACCATCAAAATAAAGTAGAATAATCACTGGAAAATTTAAAAAAATTCAAAAGAATTTCATCTATAAGAACTACATGTACATTATAATAAATATACATGCATATACATACATATGTCCACACCCATATATTGTTCATTCAAGAAAATCCCCAGTTAAGTCAAAATAATAGACTGGTTATTTTCAGTAAGATGGTACTAGAGAACATATTACAGGGCTCTACATTGTGAGTAAAACAGTCTCATTTGTGAGTGATTTTTTTCAAGTGGTGACTAAGAATGATGAAAAACTTATCTTCTTGCAGTTGCTTTTTTCACTAACAATCTTCTAAATACTGAGTGAAAAATACCTCTTCAACCTTTATTTTCCTTTTAATTAAACAAGCTAAGTCAAATTACTTAAACAATGAAAGGTTAATTGAATAAAAAATAGAAACATATACTCTGTTTTTTTATCAAAGCTGTTTAAAACAAATCTAAAGAAATTCAGCAAATTTTTATGCAGAAGAAAAAGTAGTTCAAAGTGAAATGGATTATACTTTCTTAAATAAGTAACTAAGTTTTGAATTATTGGTTTATTCATAAGATTACAGTTAAGTAAAATTTAATGGGTTTGGCTAGTAACTTTTCTATTTGGCTAGTAAATGAAAATCTTTAGATGTCAAAGGTCAACTAAAATCAAATTTCACAATGAGCCTCATCTGCAAGAGGCAGCTGAAAGTGAATGTTATGGTTTTGACCTGGATTTGAACTCACATATAATTATTCCAGAGTCCCAAATTCTACCACACTTCCACTTTCACTGCAGGGGGAGCAGTGGAAAAAGCTTGGTCTTTGGAATTGTATTATGCAAGTTAAAATTCCAGTGAAAACCATTGCATTCACTTTCAGCTGTCTCGAGCAGATGAGGTTTGTTAACTCAGGAGACTAACTCATCTAGGTAAAGGGCAACGCTGATTACAAAATCCCAGGGATATATTGAGTACATAAAAATGGCCTTCTGCCTAACTTGGGTTGGTGCTCGACCAAGTAAATATATCCACTTTCTCTGCCTATATGCATTGTATATGTATATAAAGACAAAAACAGATGGCCACAATACTTAACAATTTTATCTATGAAAATATATGAAAATGCATAAATAAAAATGTGTTAAATCAATTCTGTTTCGGCTGCTCCCATAATTAAATACCCAGCAATCCAGAGCCAGCATGGACTCAGGGGAAATAGATTCAAGTGCACTTTACTTAAATATCAAGAGATTTTTCTGGCATAAACTTTTCAAGGAAACTTATTTCTCTTCTTTCATTTTTGAAAGAAGATTTTCAGCATTTTTACATCTCAACGCTTTTCTTCTTTCTTCATTATCATTTTCAGAACAATGGAATTATCAGCAGACGTGAGAATCGGGCAAAATCTTTTTTCTATATTCCTCTATTTGGAACGGTAAGAGATTTCTCTCTGAGAGATCTAATATATATCTCTTCTCTCTTTCTTTCTCTCTCACCCCCTTTCACTCTATTTCTCTCTTCCCCTTTCTCTCTCTTTCTCTCTCTCCCTCTCCATCCCTCCTCACTCTATCTCTTTCTCTCTCTGTTTCTCTCTTTTTCTTTCTCTCTCTCTCTCTCTCGGTCTCACTTTCTCTCTCTCTGTCTTTCTTTCTCTTGGTCTCTCTTTCCCTCTCTCTCTCTCCCTCTGTCCTTTTGAAAAATAGATGACCTTGAAAAGGAAATGCATAGCTGAATCTTTTTTAATGAAGTGTAATAAAAGATGATTCCTCTTTCTCTCAATATCTAAAAAAGAATTGAACAAATAAATTTAGTATGATCTAATGAAAGATTTAAAAAAAAATTCAAGTAAATAAATACATATTCATATAAGTATAAAAGCAGAATATTGCTAGCTAATAATTATTTTCCTTTATATAAAGGAAAAAAAATTGAGGGAGTAAAAAGGCAGAGAAAGTTTTATGGGATAAAGAATGAACAAAGAAGGGGGGACATTGGCTTTGATCAAAGAGAAAAATATGGTAGAGGGGTTTTGGGAGAGATGTAGAAATAAAGCAAAAAGGTAATCTAGTATAAAAATGTTATCAAAAAGATTTATTATTAAATTGATAATTATCTAGATTAGCAATATTTTGAAGATGTCAATGAGATAATTAGAGGGATTTTATTAATTGCTTCATTAAAATTCTTAAATTGGTTGGCTAGTTGTTCCTATGTGCTTCAATGAATTCAACCTCCATAATTTTGCCAAATTCATTTATTCAATATGAGCTTTATGAATATAAGGAGTTGATCAACTCAAGAGTTAGCTTGAAGAAACTATAAGAAGCTGGAATGGATTTTTCTTTAATGCTTTAGGAATTATCTTATTTCATCTAGGAATATAAATGAATTAAACATAAATTGTCTTCAAAGACAAATACTTTTCTTTGCATCTGTTCTAAGTTAATCTGAAGTAGCCTAAAGGAAAAAAAGAAAAATATTTATATATAAATTTAATATTTTTTGTTTGTAATTTAACTTTTTATTATTTATAGTTTTCTTTTATAAATATTTTATAAAATTTCATTTGATCTCAGAAAAACTGATCATTTGAGTTATATATATATATACAACAAATAAAACCCTGAATGCAGGCAAAGAGAAGAGAGAATGATGTCTTTATATGAAACTTACTGATTTGTGAAAATATATCGTCTAAAACCATCTTATAGACTCTTTTAGGTTTAGGGTAGCTTATCACGACAAGAAACTAGAATAATTAATTTATCATAAGATTATATCACTTTTTATTAAAAAGTTTTTGTCATCTTATAGTTATACTGGATAGCCACTGACATAAAACTAGCTAAACTTTATGTGTAAGAAAAAAAATGTATTTACTTTAATCATCGTCATCGGCTTCCCACTCGTATCCGAGTATTGGGTCCTGTCATCAGTTGGGTGGGTGCCTATGTAATACATGGCTAACTTTAATCATAAATCACTGTTCTACGAAATTATTTTAGTGGTTAATCAAATATAACAAAATTTGAACTGCAAATGCTATAATTACATTATATCTTTTTTTAAGTACAACCCTACTAAGGTTATTTTCTTTAACTAAATATCACACTTTACTGATTTAAGGCTTTGAACCATTTTCTAAAACAAATCTTTATTTGCTTCAACCTCAAGTCTTATAGTGTTACTATATGTTTACACTATTTTTAAATTATGAAAATGACTATAACTTATTGATTAAAACTAGCAGAATCTGTGGATATTCCACAGCAGTTGAAATATCAGAAAATAATTTTGACAATCTTAAATTTAAACAAATCCTGAGAAAATTCAACACAACACATTGTTTTTCTCAATAAGTTTTTAATATTAATTATAAAAGAACAGATGCCAATTCACTTGCACATATTTTTTCAATTTTAAAAAGAATCTGTAATTTTTAAAAAAATTACTGCCTCTTCTCAACATGACTCTTTTTTTTTAATTATAAAACAAAATAGCTAATTTAAAACTGTAAACTGTTTTAAAATTTTTTGTAAACGATAATGATTTTTAAGAATTAAAGAGTTACTGCAAAGGTAGGTAAGGTCATTTTTTTTATAAAAGTGCGACACACAAAAGAACAAACTAACAAACACATATGCTATCCTATTAATATGTTATAAATCAAGAAGTATTAGGTAAAATTTGTTCATTCTTTCACAATTTGCTTATGATAACATAACAAACAACTCTTGAAAAAATTACCTTTAAATTAATTCTTGGTTAAGGTTAAGGTGGATTGAAATTCAAAAAATATGTTATTCAATAGAAATATTGAAAAATAGATTGTATAGATAAAAAGGCAAAGCAAGGAATATATTTACTTGATCAAGCTAACTAAGTTAGGCACAAGGGCATTTTTATGTGCCCATTATATCCCTAGGATTTTGTAATCAGTGTTTCCCTTCACCTTCAGGTAATTTTCCAATGACTCTTTTAGCTCCTCTGAGGCTGTCTTTCATGCGTGGAAACAGGAAGAAGTCGCATGGGGCTTGTTTCCCTGATCGTTTGCCAGATTGGCAAACCTGATCAGACTGGTCCCAAAATGAACACCACTGCACTCAAACATAGAATGATAGGAAGATGTCAGTAAATAATTTTTAGACTATACGTACATGTATATGTACTTCACCATAAAGTAGCCACTTGATCAAATCATACTTAATGTATCTCCAGACATTTTCTCATTACTTATTAAACAAACCATGTATTAGTGAAATTTGTAAAATACTGCAGCACACACTATTTGCAACTAAAATAAATATGAAGGCAGTCAATGCATTATAGATGATAAATGCATTTTAAAAAATTATATATATACATTTCAGTTATCTCAATTATTCATTTAACCTATTTATCAGTCATTAATATTCATGTTTTAACTATTATTTTTATGACTTACATAGACAAATTGTCAATGACAAATTGACTATATAATAAAACTTGAACATGATGAAAGAGTTTTTGATTTTATAATTGAACTAAATGATCTAAAAATTTGTTTTTAATAATCTGAAACAAAAGGAGAAAAACCAGAATATGTATTAACCTTTATGCTTGTATAGAAATCCTATTTAAACAAGCAAGCGATAATTTGTAAAAAAAATTCCTCATGAAACTTGATTTAAGATTTGGAGAAATCAATACAAAGACAATTTGATAGTAGTATTATCAAAAAAACTCAATCAGACATTAACCTGAAATTTTCAGAGATAATACATATTAATAATCTATTTTGAGTATTTTTGGCCAAGGCATTCTTCGGCACTTGCCTTTGTTATGGCTGATGTTGAGATTTTGAAATGAACAGGGAGTCATCAAACCAAATTTGAAAATTGTTTCTTGTAAGTTAGTGTTTGTGTTATCCATCAACAATCTGAAATTTTGTGTCATTAGGAATGAGCACCAACCGACCCACACCGGTTTGTCCCTCCTGCATGAATCTTAATAAATAATTTATATGAACATATAACTGCAGGCAAATCCTTTAATTCTGTTACTTCAATTTCACTAATGGTTACCGGCTCCTAGCAAGCTGTTAGCAGTTTATCAATCCATTTCACAATTTACAAAATGGCAACACTTTTAATGTCTTTTGACTTTGGAATTACTAATGAATGTTGGCTTCATCCCAATAAAATGGAGAGGAATTTGACTCCAATACACAGTATCTTCTTCTCTGAAATCTTCTTCCCTTAGGATTGTGAACAGTGATTTGGCTGCTAAGGTTATTATCACACCCATCTTGAATCAAGCCAGAGCAGAAATTAGTGAAACCGAAGAGCCCAATAGTTTCTATGCAATTACTAATTACCAGTGTTATTTTATCTGCACACACTTCCTAGTCTTTCTTTGACCAGGGTGCTACATGGATGATTTGCCAATGCACCCATACTATAAATGGAAGCAAACATTTATCTTGAATATCATCAATAGAATGGCAAGGGGATATAAGATGGGTGGATATGGTCTTAACTTGGACTTTGGCCTGAAAAGAAAGGGCCAGCATTAGTCATTGGCACTTCACTCATTCAGAAGGCAATGTATTACACATGAGATTTTTCAGATTTACACAATAACTGTTCATCATATCTAATTTAAGGCTTGTAATGAGATGTTGCAGAATTTACAGGATTACATTTCATTGGAAGCAGGAGGCCATTATTTCTTGTTTTTCAATTATTCTGTTGTAGGATTATTGTTCCACTTAATCATTGGTTATCTGTAATAATTGAAGGGACTGGTTTGATAAATTCAAAGATAAAAAAAATTCCAAATTTTTTGTTTTGTGTATGCTATTCTTTTTCAGATAAACTTGGAAAAAGAAAAAAAAAGTTTTTGTTGTATTAATAAATCTTTTCAAAAGTCAACATAAAAGAAAAACTTTTTTTTTTTTTTAAATGATAGTAAAAATAACAATTTTAAATTTACTTTCAAATAAACAAACAAGAAGTTTCCTATAGGAACCATTATTATCAAAATAATGAAGTCACATTTCCTTGGCTTAATAAGTTTTCTCTTTGTTATTTTTATCTGCAATGCTATTATAATTTCATTTCTAATTATCCCAGAAAATTGATATTGAAAATATAAGGTCATGTAAAGAAAATAACTAATTATGTCAAAATAAATTTTCAGAGTCTGAAATTTCCAAATACAACAAGTATAAAAATAAATTAAATAGAAATAAAAAGAAATTAAGAGAAAATTATAGAATTTGATTACATTTTACAGACTTAAATTAAGGTCCAAAAATATCTATTGTAGATTAAATTGAGTCATCATTTATTGAACCAACGTCTTTGTATAATTGCATAAATACTAATTTATAAATACTTATATTTTCTTTCTTTGGAAAGTACTGATAATTTTATCTTTAGCTTTTTTTTCTTCGTTTTTAGTTTAGATACATATAGTTTTGTTTAGTAATATTGATTATGTTCATGTGAAAAATCATTTATTTAAATGCTAGATATATGTATATGTTGGCAGTAAATTTTATTTCAGTAATAATTGAAACAAGCAGAACCACAGCAGTTGAAATATAATAAAGTAATTTTGATATTCTTAAATTTAAACAAATCCTGAAAAAATTCAGCACAACAAATTGTTTTGTTTTTCTGAATAATTCTTAATATAAATTACATAGGAACAGATACCAATTTACTAGCACATATATTTTAAATTTCAAAAAGAATGTATAATTAAAAAAAAGTCTTCTCTCAACATGACTTTTTTTAAATTATAAAATAAAATGGCCAGTTTGAAACCTTAAACTGTTTTGAAAGTTTTGGGGAAGGATAATGGTTTTTAATGATTTTTAAAAATTAAAGGGCTAATTTAAAGGGAGGTAAGGACGTTGCTTTTGACATAAGTGTGACACACAAAAGAACAAACACATATGTTATCCTATTGATATATAGATTATATCAATTATTTTAATACCCTTTTAACAAAAAAATTCAAACGTATTCAACCTGGTAATTATAGAATAGATAAGCCAAACTAGATGCACCAAATGGCAGGCTTTACCTGGCAATGAAAAATACTTATTGGAAGGAATTAGCAATAGATAGTGACACAGTGCCTGAACTCACAGGTTGAGGAATGTTTCAACTCACTTACATACTCTTCCAACTCTTATTATTCTTTTATCTTGTAATTACCCAAATTTTTATTTCTATATTCAACCAATGAAGGGTCAAATAAGAGGGTTTATACTTTTCCCAATAATATTAGGTAGAAATATTAATTTGCATAAAATACAAATTAGGCACAAGGCTGTAGAGTTTTATTAGGTTGGGGGTTAGAACTTTGGTTGGTCACCGTTAGTCCTTATCCTTAACTAAACTCATTCATGAACCATTCACCCATTCACATCTCATAAAAGTACTACTGGCCCAAGTGGACTTCCCCGCAATAAGCAGTTGTTTATATGAATGTAATATTGAGCCAAGCTGGTTACTCATGTATTTTTGGTTTGGTTTAAAAACTGAGTTCATTTATTTGATCATCTGCAGTATCTTACTAAACAGATTGGATGAATTGTTCACATGTTAAGATCCAAATAATTAATGTAAAAGAAAGATGACTGTGCCTCTGTGTTTGTCAGATATAGTTGATAATAAGGAAGAAAAGAAGGAACAAAGACATTCGTACAAGAACTCTAAATCTTTTGAGAGAGAACACACATCTCATTAATAATTGAATTGGAAGAAAAAAAAAGAATACTATTGAATGTATCAGGATAGAAATAATGCATTCATTAAAAATCTGCAATAGAACTACTTGAAAGATAAGAACAAGAAGAAAAGGATACAATATATATTAAGAAATATATTAGTGTTGTTCATAAAGGAAGAAATGCCAGTGACCTTTAGAAATAATTATTCTTTTGCTTTCATTATGGCTGTTTTGTTATTTTTTCTTCTGGTGACATTAAATATGACTGTAAGAATATAAAAAGTAAAATATGACACATGATATATGGCTTGATATTAAAAAACGAATTAGATTAAAAATTTGAAATAAAGTCCCTAAGGTCTTTAAAATATCTTCAGTTCAAACTAAAATTTTCTTTTAGTAATTTTCTTTTATGATATTAAACTTAATTTTATTTTACATAGATCATTTTTCTTTTTGAATGCTTATCATTTATAATAGTTGATTGTTCTGTATAATGTGAAATTTACTAAAGAAGATAGATTGATGTCTATGCTAATGGCATATTTATCTCCTGATAAGCAATAAAAATAACAAAAAAGAGTTGCTTAAAATTCTATTCAAAGAAAAAAAATTAAACATTTTCTTTATTTTAATTCTTTTAAGGTAACCTCATGACCAATTTATTGAAGATGTGAGAAATAAAAAAGATGTATTCTAATGTGATAAGCATTAGCATTTATTTGTTTTCTGTTGCTTCAAATTCAAATTTATAAGAAAAAAAAGGTTTATTAGTAAGATTGGATAAATGTCAAGATTATTTAAATTCCTTCTATAGTTAGAAAGGTTCCTGTTTAAAGATGAGGTACAACTTCAAAATATAACTGATTAAAAACATTAAAAAAATGCATTATATAGCCTTTCAACTTTCTTTCTTTTATCACTAGAACAAATGATACTTAAAAAAAAACTTTATTTAAATAATAATCATAATTTTGTTAATGCAGGGCTCTACATTGCGAGTGAAACACATTTGTGAAGGATTTTTCCAAGTGGTGAATAAAAATAATAAAACACTTATGTTTTGGCGACTTTTTTCACAAACAATCTTCCAAATACCGAATAAAATAATGTCTTTTCAACCTTTATTCTTTTTTAATTAAACGAGCAAAGTCAAATCATTTAAACAATAAATGATTAGATAGAATAAAAAAATAGAACAATAGAACTATTTTTTTCAAAAAATCTGTTTACAAAAATGCCAAAAGAAATTCAAAGTTTTATGCAGAAAAAGAAGTAGTGCAAAGTGAAATGGATTATATGTTCATAAACTGTAACTAAGTTTCAGAATTCTTTATTTGTTCATAACATTAGAGTGAAATAACATTTCATGGGTTTGGCTAGTAACTTTTCTATTAGGCTAGTAAATAATATATTAAGTTGTCAAAGGTCAACTAAAGGTAAATTGGTCTGTAGAGCCCCGTATAATGTTATTTTTGTTGAGGTCTCTAACAATTCTTAAGGCATTTTTTTCCAAGATAATTTGTTATCATATTTATTGGAATTCATCGAGATAAGTCTTCATAATCTAGTATTGATTTTATAAGTGGACTGTTGGCTGAAACAGTGTTATAACACCTATAATGATGAGGACAACAGTTCGCTAATAAAATCAAGACAAGATAATTTATAATGCTCACTTTTAGGTCAGAACATTTAATATGAAGTAGCAATATCAAAGTTTAAAGATATTGTGTAAGTTAATAGTGAACCCAGTAAAGATAATATATCATTGAAAAAAGTGTAATAGAAAAAAGTAGGACACATGTTGGTAAATATTGTCATCATGAATTAAAATTTTGTGCATTATTTTTTCATTTTAACTTAGCATGACATGTGCATGGGTCCAGATAGTGACCCTTGTTTTATTTCAATTTTATTTTGCTGGAACATATCCTTAACTTAAGTCCAGCTAGTCATTATTATATTATTTCTATTTTAACTTGTAGTATGTCATTTGCGTGGGTCCTACTTATCCCCACTGTAATATTTCTTTTTCAACTCACTGTAGCATGTCATTTACATGGGTCCAGCTAGTCACTATTGTATCATTTCTATTTGAATTTGTAGCATGTCATTTATAGTCCTCATTGCCGTATTTATATTTTAACTTACTGTAGCTTGTCATGTTCTTGGGTCCAGCTGGCAACCATTGTATTAGTTCTATTTTATTTTGCTGTATTATGTAACTTAGTTTAGTGCATTAGTGTAGCTATTCATTATTAGAAATGTGTATCCATTTAACTTTAACATTTTCTATTCAATGATTAATATTTCAGTCATTATCATTATTCAATTTGTCCTTATTACAAAAAGTGAAAACTCTTTCTTTTAAAAATATTCATTTTTTTTTGGTCAGATCATTTTTAAAAAACCTTTTTTATATAAACTGGATTCATGAATGCATTTATGCATGAAAAAAATAAAAGGAATGAAAGAAAGAAGATAAAAAAAAGGGGAGATAATAAATACAGAATTTTGAAAAAAAAAAATCAGAATAAACCATTTGGAAAATAAAAAAAACAAAGAATAGGTAAATAACATAATAAATTTATTGTGTAACTGAAAATGCATTTGGGGACCTGTCTTATTCTATTTATGTAATTTCTATTTTTATATATAAAATGTAGATACTGCCAATAATTCAATAGAAGCATTAAAAAAAGGAAACAAAAGACATTGATGAAGTTGACCAGCTGTAGGCAGTCCATTACTACAAAGGTCAAAATGGCCGCCAACACCTTCTTGTTGGCTATCTGATTGAAGAATGAAGAAACCTAGAGATTATGTTAGGGGCTGCTGCTGCTGCTGCTGCTATCTCTCTCTATGATGACAGATACAATGATTTTACTTACTCCTCATCCCCACCTCATCTTACAACCTTCATAGATTTTTACTGTTTTTCTTCTTTTTTTCTTTTATTAAACTATTTTGGATTATTCAATACCTCTTTTGATAATTAAATTTTAAAATTCCATTAAATATATATCTTTAGTTGAAAATAAGCATTCCCGACATTTTATCATATGGACGAAAAATGACCTTGGCTAAATTATTTACTAATAATTATGCTGTCACAATATTCTTTCATTAAAGAATATTCTTGTCGTTACTTGACTGTTTTGTGAATTTAACATTTCTTTTAATTCTTTGGTTATTTGTAGAGCCTCTACTACTAATAACTGCAGAATTAAAGGAAATGTTAAAAACGTAAAATAGTCAAGTAACAACAAGAATATTCTTTAATAAAAGCATATTGTCACAGCCCTAATAATAATCAATTACAGTAGCTATATACGGTCATATATAATTGGGATATACCTTAAATTCTCTGAAAATGTAACGTCTGGGGTATTTTTAAGTTTTTGCTAAGTTCTCCTGTTTGCTTTTCCTATCTTATACTTAAATTAATATATATATATAAATTCAGACATATTTCATTAAAAAGAATTTTAGTTTTCCCTCTTAATATTTTTATTTCAATTTTTTCTTGTTTTCTAACAAGAAACTTTGTTGCTGGGTCAAGTGTCTTATAATTTCCACGCTTTCTTCCAAACATTTTCAGTCTTCCTTGACATTGTTTTCCAGCATTAAACACATGCCTGGAGGTTGGCACCGGTACGTGTAAAGAAAAACAACCAGCAGAAACTTTGTGAAAATAACAATGAAGATGAGAATAAAAGTCTTAATAACATGAATAATGACCTTACAAATCAATTTCTACAATACTGTTTTGCTACAAGTAACAGTGAAAGAACAGCAATTTAAAACCTGAGCTGCCATCAAATTCTCATGTTCTAATTAAATAGCATCTCAAGTTAGTTCATAACAAAAATCAGGAACATTAAAATAAATACAAAGGTCAGTGTTTTTTTTTAATCTCAATATATCAAATTTACTTAAAAGTATTTTAATGAACTCTTACCAAAATTATCCAACTTAAAGAGCTTAAACATTTGAGTGGCTCCCCTAGTGCTATGAGAATTTTGCATACATTTTTTTCTCAGACAAATTTGTGCATTCAAATTTTAAGTAGGTAAAATGAGAAGGTAATAAAATTCATGAAGTCATCATAGCATGAATACAATGCTTTAGATTTGTAGGCTGAGGTAAAAAGTTTTAACCCCACTATAAAAATTTTAACCCCACTATAAAAGTTTTATATATATATTTATTATAAAAGGTTCAAATTACTGTGAAGACTCAAGTACAACATAAAGGTTCTCTAGTTTGATAACCTGATGAAGGCTGAAGTGTTCATTGGCTGAAATGTTTTGAAGCTAATAATGATGAAAGATGAGGACAAGAGTTTGAAAAAAAGATGTTCAAACAAATTGGTTCAGTTTAATCATTAGTTGACAAAAATATCAGTAAAAAGTATATAAATCCAAAATGTATCTATTCAGCTATGAGTAAAATTCTAGAGTAGCTGGAATAACTAGCTTCATACATACCATACATTTACATATGCTGTGAATGATTTAAGAGAAGAACAATTATCTGCATTAAAATTTTATTCTCGGCCTTATTGTTACATATGATGATGATGATGATGATTATGGTATCTGTTCATCTTGAGAGATGACAGAAAGTGTCATCAAACTATGTATGGTTGTCAGATGGCCTACACAGAGTTTTATTTATAGTGGTAAAGGCTTGTGTAAAACCATCCACACTTCTTGGAATTGCTGATAACACAGTTGGTGCAAAGTATGCCATGGACTACATGAACAACAGAACTCGAGTTTTCCTTCTCCTATATACCTGTCTCACCAAAGACTAAGGGTGCATCTGCCCAGTGGTTTAACCAGGCTACAAAATTCTACCTTGGTATTTCCATGTCCCAGTACAAGATACGGTACCTGGTATTCATAAATGATCACCCTTCTAAGTACTGATCAGGTTCAACATTGCCTAACTTTGGTGATCTTATGGGAACTGGTATCTCCAATATGACTTGACTGTATATTGTTACATATATTCACCATGTTTCAGCTAATATGCTCTTTGGCCTTCTGCTGCTTCTATTAAGGATTAGATACATACAGAGGGGAGGGAGAGAATGAGTGACGAGTTGATAGATATTAATTTCAACATACAAATTTAATAATAATTTTCCAGTTAATACCTGTTAATTTTTTTTCATTACAATAGATCTGCAAAGCGAAGCAGTTTTGTGGCCTCTAAGGAACTTGTGGCCCCACTGCAATTGCGGGTCTGCAGGGGCCCTAAGCGCAGCCCTAATTTTGATAGATTTAATCTTATATTTAAAAACATGAACATTACATTACTTGAATCAGACACTTTCTATTCATATTAGCTTATGCAATAACCTTAATCTTGGAAAAGAACTAGAAATCAAGATTTTTCTATTTGTTAAGGGAAATTTTCTCATGAACTAATTATAAATTTGATACAACACTCTGATTGTTAATTTATTTTTCCTGAATTTACAAAGAATCAAATAACATTCTACTTAATGGCAAAAACTCCAATTTGTTCTGTTCTTATAGTTCTTGTTTAACCTCATTGGATTCTTTTGGGATTTGGATTTTTGTTCAAAACTTATCAATCAACTTTAAAAAAAATGAAACCAGAATGTTTTTGACATGGTTGGAAATCAACAGTTTTGTTTTACTTAATGAAGAATATTTTGGTTGAAAATAGTCTTTAGCCATAAATAGATCATTCTTTGGAAGGGCTTTGTCTCACATTTGAGAGATAATGAGTTGAAAAGAGTAGTCTGCAGGAAATTTTGATTGAATAAGGGATATTAAAAAGCCATAAAGTTAATTGAGAATAGAATCAAGTTCATTAGTTAGCTACATCACATGACAAAATGAATGATGAAAAATGAGTTAATTAGAGAGATTAAGTATATAGAATATCTTGGGTAAGAATCCAATAAATTTTTTTGTTAATTATAACTCAATTTCACCCATAACTGTTATACTTGGAAGATCAAACAGGATATGAAATTAAAAGAAAATTCTTAACACAGAAAAAATTTATCTTGAAATCAAGAGCTTTAGTTTTATATCCTACATTAAGGTGGAGAATCTGGATAACTTCTTTCTAGCTTTGATTCTTCTAGTGGGCTGTTGTTCTCATTTTTATAGTTGTCATTACACTGTTTTGACCAACTTATCCTCTGGCCTTTGTCAGGTGGTTAAGAGCAACCTTTGATAGGAACTCTGAGTCTTCTAATCGCATCCCCAGGAATTACTGCTGATGTTCAAATATTTGGATTTTTGCATGGAACTACTATGAGAAGGAATGATATTTTATTCACAGAACAATTTATATTTAGTGTTTTTTCGGATAAAAAAGATATTTTCAGGAATAATTGTTGCTCCATCATTTTTTAATAACAAGGCTTCATCAATACACATAATTTAGTAAAAATAAAGATTGAAGTATTTTTATAAACACTTTTCATAATAAAAAGGTTGAAGTTGTTGTTGATAAAATGCATTCTTTGAGCAGTTGTGAATAGGGGTGGACTGAGTCATTAGTTAATTGGACCCTGTCCAAGAGCCTGACACTGCAAGACAATACAAAAATCAAAATTTGGACAAGAAATTACTCTATAAGTGGCATTTAACTGTAGAAAATTGGGAGGGGCCCCATTGCATTTTCCGTTCGAGGGCTCGTAAAAACTCAATCCACTCCTAGTTATGAATCAACTGAAAACTGTACCATGATTATATCTTGTTATATGTAAGAAAAGTCTTCACTTGGAAAAAAAAAACATACAAGTAAGGATTGATGGATAATTTTTGCATTAAAACTTCTTAAGCGGCTTAAAAGAAAGACAAAGAGTCGAACTGATAAAAGATGGCTGACAGTCTACAAACAGAAGTTGATAATGCACAATAGATTATGCAGACAGAAGTTGTATTATATAATCAAGTGAACACTTGCTCTTTTTGTTCAACAAGATACTAACTTTAAAATGCATACAACTTGTAAAATCTCTTAATTAACTAGCATAATATTCTTTTGTGTTAAATTTTAGAAGTGTTATAATTCATTACTAGGGCTGTGATAATATGATTTTACTGAAGGATATTCATGTCACAGACTTGACTATTTTTCAATTTTACCATTTCTTTTAATTCTGTAGTTTTTTGTAGGCCTGTGATAATAAGCTTTTGTTAAATAATATTCTTGTCGCAACTCTAATAACTATGGCTGTGACAAGAACATACTTTAATAAAAGCATATAATTGCAGTGATTACCAGAGCTATCCGAGGTCACGGTTAACCACCTGACAAAGGCCAGAGGATAATTTGGCCAAAACATGGTGTAATAAGAATAAATAGATAAATAAATAGATAAGTAAAAAGTAAAGATTAGGACAGCATTCCACAAAATGAAATCAATACTAGAAAATTCAGTTAATTTATAAAAAATCAAAGTGAGAAAAAAATTGTTTTTTAAACATTTTAATAACTTTTTTTAAATGTAAATATTTATTGAAATTTTGGTTCATTGGTTGGTAGGTTAGTTATAACTTCCTTTGTCATTTAATATCAATAAAAATTGTTTTGATGAATGTCTCTTTCATCAACACATTTTCTGAATACCACCAGGATTTTGAATATCTTACTAGAAAAATATATTTGTCTGTGTTTTATGGCATATCAACCATTTTTAGGTCTTTTAATGCCGAGAACAATCATTTTTGGTAAAGGTTTTTTTTTTGTCCGCACATAGTTTTTTGAATGACACAATATTTAACTCATAGGTGAAGGGAATGTAGGGATTCATACCTTTCCCAAGCGTATTAGTCTGAACATGAATGCAAATGTAATATGATACTGAAGTCCGACTGCCTATCCACTGGGCCAAGTTGACTTTCCCTATTAGAAAAGAAAAAGACTAACAAGAATTTGAATTCATAGTTACCAAATTCATGGCAATTAGAAATCTCATATTTCACAGTCTTTATTTTTAGATTGAAGTGAAAATAAAAACAGTCTAGACTGAAACTGACCAACCATATTGTATTGTGTCACTCAAAGTATATTTCTGGGATTTGAGTGGAGCATTGATCTTGACATGGCTTTGCTTAAAATGCCAAATAACATCTCACTTCTAACACCAAAATAAAATAAGACTATTAATGCATTCTATAAGTACTAATCAGACTATTTTCTTCATCTATAATATCTCTCTCTCATAACATTTCAAGTGAGAATATTATAAATGAGTAAAATATTCCAATAAGTACTTTTAGAATTCATCATACCTCATTTCAAGTATTTTGAAGTGAGCAAGAAAGTATTATAGATGAGAAAAATAGTCGAATTAGTAATTTAGACTTCTTCATACCTCATCTCTAAGCGAGAAAGAAAATAATCTGAATGAGGAAAATATTCCAATTTATATTTTTAGAATTCATCATACCTCATCTCAAGGATTTTGAAAAATAACTATTAATGCAATTACTATTCTATATTTAATGTTGGTAAAACTATAATTTCAGGAGTTAATTAAAATATAATTAATTTATTTATTAAACTTGTAAAAGGCAATTTAAGATATATACATATACTTTTCTTTTTTAAGTTTAAAAAAGAAACTCACTTGGAGAATTTATTTGTAAGTCCATATAATATTTGTTAACCTTAAACCTTATACAATTTTTTTTTTTCTTGATCTAAATATATTTATATATTTCAACAATATACTAATGATTATCCATAGAAAAAAACAATTATGTAACAGGTACAGTGACATAGCAAATGGGGGCATGAAGGGCGGTCTGCCCCGGGCAGCATATTCCAAAGGGCGGCATTTTAAGGGGGTAAAAATAGAAAAAAAAGCCAGTTAATTTAAGAATTTTTTTTAATAATTTGAATAATGCGTATTTTGATTTGAAAAAAATCTTTGGTTTCTTTCTTTGATGATGACTGTATATTTATATGAGTCCCATAATAAGATGAGAATCTAGGACTAATAGCAACAGCAATCTAAAATTGGGTCTTTGGTTATAATTCCATGAAAATAAATATTTTGAGAAGGCTTTTTGGAATTATCAAGGTTAAAAGATAATAATCAGCCAGAGGGTGTATGGAAAATCTTACCACCCCTCCAGGTGGCAAAAATAGTTGCTATGTCACTGAACAGGTATTACTCTAAATATCAATATGGAATTTAAAGGATGAGGGCATAAAAGTCTCAAGCAATCCATTTTCACTACTTTGAAAAGAAATTGTATTTTTTTGTAGGGAATCTTTTGAGATGAGGCTTCATAATCTATGTATTAATTTCTCAGAGACTGTGCCTTTATCTTCATTGTTCTTTCATAACATTTCAGAGAACTTTGGGGAATGCGGCACAGTGGATAGAGGCCTAGTTTCTCTACAGTTACAGGTGAGCATTGTCTAAAGACAGTGGTTTCAATTCCTACCCAAGCAAGCCAGAGGCTTAGTTGGCCATAGGTGTGATAGATAATAACTATGGAAGGCAGTAATTACAAGACTCAGCATACCTATCCAGTGACATGGTTATCATCTGAAGAAGATCAGAGGATGAGTTAGCTAAAACCTGGTGAAACAACAACTATGAAGATGAGGACAACACTTCAAAAAATTAATGCATAGTTTTAAAAATGTCTAATCTGTAATTTCCATCCCTTTTCTCATTACCCACAAGATCAGTAGTTATTTCAAACAGAAAGTTTAATATCCAGGAAATCATAAATTCAGAAAAAAATATGATCAGCCTCCAGAGATATCCAGTCCTTTGCTATGAAAACCAAGAACTGGAACATTTGTTTCTGACAGATGCTTAAACAGAGAAACATTTCTAAAAGCTTAAATCACTGATAAGCTGTTGAAATTTGTTCTATACAATAAAGAAACCTAATCACTCATGATAATCAATTCAACAAAGAAATACTGTGTTTGAGGAAAAATTGATTTGTGTACAAATTTTAATGAACCATTAAATGCTATCAATCATATTTTGTCCATTGTTATGAAAGTCAATAAGATGAGTGTTTGGACAATTAGAAACATTATTTTCAGAGGAGGAATTGTTATTATCAAAATAT
>JAYKTE010320553.1:0-11198 GCA_036873565.1 Xipholeptos notoides | reverse complement strand
CAGGCGGAACGAAGAAAATATACCCCCCCCCCAAAAAAAAAAAAAAAAAATCAGTGCCAGTAATTTAATTTCCTCAAATAGGGTATAAACATGAAAAAATTAAAAGAAAACATATCTTGTTGGAAAAAAAATCAGGGTAAACTAAATAGTTTCCTGCCTTTTAATTTTCATGGAACCAAATTAGTGTGGACGAGTGAGTGACTGTGACTGAGTCATTTTGACTTCAACATTTCATTAGAATCAGGTTCCAGATTAGATGAGCCAATTGTATGAATTAATTTCAAATGATAAAAACAAATTTGCTTGATAGTTAAATTTCACATATTTCATTTTGGAAAATATTTGTTCACACTTGTACGAAAAATTTTTTTTTTTCAAGGCCACCACCCACCACACAGAGATTTGTTTGGCGGGTTGGATGAAATTATGTAGCAGGCCAGATGTGTCCCACGGCCTGGATAAGACACTAAACTTTCAAATTACCAAGAATAAAAAATTAATGCAAAAAGCTTAGTATTTAAAGATTTGTTGGGGGTGCACTCACTCACTGCCACGTGTTCTGTTTAAATATACAACGTCTAGTAAATAGATCCCCCCTCCATATTGGAACCAGCAGAACCACTCGACAAGAAAGCAAAACCAAATTAATTAGTAGATGCAATGATTAAAAAGAAAATTAATTTCTAACAATTTCAATGCAATTTTACAATTTTTGAGTAAGAAAAGAATAATTTTTCATTGATTTCTAACAAGTTTTGGAGAAAAAAATCAACATCCTCTCCAAAAAATAAAAACTCTGGGCAATAACTCATCATCACTTTGGGTACACTTTAGTCGCACAATTTTAGCTATAGCTGTTGGGATTGGAAGTCATTCTTTTCCTGGGGAAGTCGACTTTGGACATTGGATTAGCACTCGACTTTGAAATTGTAATATGTGAGTTCAAATCCCAATAATTTCATTACATTCCCTCCAGCTATGGTTTAAACAGTCTCACCTGTATTATTCTAACAATATGTTGATAAAAGAAAGACGTTTATCAAAATTTATCATTCCTGCAATTAAATGACCGAAAAGTTTGATATGCCATAAAAAAATCAATCAATCGATCGATCATTCCTTTCCTAAAACTACTGGCTAAGAAATGAACATAAAGTGCCAACTGGGATTTGAACTCCAGTATTACCATTTCCAAGTTTAAGTATGTTATCATTCATCTATTAAATCTGCATGATAAGATGTTATATTTGTAACCGGGTAAAAAATATTCATTGATAAACATAGCTTGTTGTAGCCTTTCTATGTAACTATACATCATAAAGTATTTAGCATTATTACTAGTGTTTGGCATAAATAGTTACATTTACGGAAGTTTTTGATTATGAAATAAAAATGGTAAGATTCTTCAGATTTAATTGCAAAACTTTTTAGTGAGTTGTTTTTTTTACAAAATAGTTTCTGTTGTTTTTTTAAATTAAATCTTTTTTCTCCCAGGGGATGGCAGGGTTTCCTTGCTCATGCTTGTCATAGCTTCATCACTGTCATTGATCCTCGCACTGTACAGGTAAGTTGACATTGGATATTATGCATTTATTTTGACTAAAGTTCTAATCATCTTAAGAATAATCTTTCACTGAGAATTTCTCATTGTAACAACTAGTAAATCTCTCTATTAATTGTATTTCATTTTATACTATATATATAGAAAGAAAAAAAAAATTACTACACATTTTGATTGAAACCAAATTAATAAAAAATGTTTGTTACAACAATTAATTAAGAAAATGAAGAAAGTTAAAAGGGCTCTATTATTTAATAGTAAAATTTACATACAATCATTTCTGTTCGTAGTCTAACTTTATTTCTGATTTCTTCCTCCATTAAACAAAACTAGCTTATGGTCTATATTTTTTAATCCTTGAAGGCTTCATAATTTGTTTATCCATTTTTGGGACTGTTATCCTCATTTTGATAGTTTTCATCATGTTTCAATCAACTAATCTTCTGACCTTCATCAGGTGTATTAACCTGAAGGTTAATTGGACACTAAACCTGATACATTTCTCATACATAGAAGGCCAGAGGATTAGTTGGCCGAAATGTAATGAGGGTTGTCTTGTCCTCATCTTTGCATTTGTTGTTTTAAAAAATGGAAATACAAAACTAGCTTCATTGGGAATTTCATGGCCAAAACAAGACCAACTCTCAATCATATTGAAAAAAGCTTTAACTCCTAATCATATTGAAGAAACATAACATTTTTTTAAAAATCAAGTTTTAAACTTTACAGTTATTTTTGGAAGTTAATCTTTAAGGGAGGTAATTCAAATAACAACCAGCATTATTTGAATTATCTCAATAGAATATCTTTTATTTGTATAAATTTATTGACTTAATTTTTTACAGGTTATTCAAGTCCTAGAAAAACATAAATCAAATGTTGTAAAGGTAAGTTTTATTTATTTACATCAATTATTTATATTCTTTTTTCCTTTTACTTTGTTGATTTCTTGTTCTAATTGGTTTGACCAACAAGACAAGAGAAGCTGATACACTATTTTTTTCTTTAATGATCAAAGTTTAAAATAAACCTTTTATATGTAATCATAATATAAATTTTGGTAGGAAATGTATGAATGGAAAGTTATGGCAGGAATAAAATAAGAAAAGAAAGAATTAAAGGAAATGTTCATAAATGTATTAGTATTTTTAAAGTGTATTTTTCTAAATTAAAATCTCTCGGAAAAAAGTGACGCTTGTAGTTCTATTTCTTATAATAATATTGAGATTTTTTTGTTCTGTTTTTAACAGTTTGATCTGAAATATATTACATTGATTTTTCAATTGAAGGACAACCCCATTCTGATGATTTGCTTATTTGATTAGAAGATTCTTACTGATGTGTGTTTAAAAAAATTTCAACTACCATGGAATTTCCATGGGTTCAGCTAGTTATTATTATTATTGGTAATTCTACAAATTAAGACCATTTTTCTCCAAAACAAAAATGGCCCTACACCCCATATCTAATTGTAAAAAAAGATGAATAGAATTGTTATATCTATAGATTATTTTTCTTATTCCTAGATAAAATGGGCTCGAGAAAATTATCACCATGATGCTGCTAATCCGTACACTCTTCAATTAGCCTCGGCTGATGCATCCGGTACCATAATATTATGGGATGTTGCACAAGGAGAAGTCAAAGCTGAATTTTCTGATGGCAATAAAACAATTCAAGGTAGGATTATTTCTGATTATAAAAACATAGATAAGATTTTTTTATCTAATAAAATTAATGAAAAAATCCATGCAAGAACTTTTCCTATGCATTCTTACAGTAAATTCATTAACCAATACATTCCTATATTGAATCATTATTTATTGCATTTTTATAATAAAACAATTTTTTTTATGCACTTTTATAGTAAAACCAATTTTTCATACATTTTTATAGTACAATCTTTTTTTAATGCATTATAATAGTAAAGTCATATTTATATTATTCACCAATGTATTTGTAACACTTGTGGTCATTTGGTTATTTATTGGTTGAATAATTAGTAACACAAATGATAACTTTTAAAAGACATTTTATTTTTGTTGTCTACACAATGAGTACCCCGTGTCTTGTCTACTAGCAGTAGATGTGCGTTGTGGATGAAATCTAGTAAGGTACTGAGAGATACTGGTTAGTTGTTAGCAGGTCAAAGAGATGGTCAGAGAGAGCGGTTAAGAGAGAGACTAGGGATTTCAGGTTAGTAGCCCTTGGTTGAAGTTGAGGTCAAGTAAGAGAAGTAAAGGGCCATGTAGTTATCGTTTTGTTGGGGATAGTATGATTTTTGGTCTAATTCTTGGTTTTTTAGATAAAGTCAGGCGGTTCACTCCTACATATTCTTAAAATAAGATTATTATCTAATGCATTCTTATAGTAAAACTGACTTTTTTAATGCATTTTTGTTGTAAACTCGTTTTTAAGGTATTTTTACAATAAAGTTATTTTTAATGTGTTTTTATAGTAAAATCACTTTTTAATTAATTCCTATAGTAAAATCATTTTTAATGCATTTTTATATTAAAATCATTATCTGAAGCATTCTTATAGTAAAATTGATTTTTAATCTATTCTTATAAAATCATTTTTTAATGAATTTTTATAGTAAAATCATTTCCCTATGAATTCTTATAGTAAGTTCAATTTTGTATGTATTTTTATATAAAAATATAGAAATTCTAGTTTTGAGAAACAATTATTAAAAAAAGATTTATGCAATCATTTTTTCCCATTCTTTGTTGCTGTTTCTTCAAAAAGAATTTTGTTGAGAATTTTTCACAATTTTACTTCAAAATTGTTAACTAAAAATTTGACAATATATTAATATATAAATGGGTAGATTTGGTCTCATGGTACTCAAGTTTATATTATTGAAAGTAATAGTTGGCTGCAAGAATATCTAAGAACCAAGTTAATTGTTACAAGCTGCCTTCAACTTCATCATTTTATAAAATTATAATTTATCATTTTTCTAAGATTATCTTTAGTTGTAATTTATTTATAATTATTATTTGTCATTATTTTGTTAAAGCTATAACTTTATTTTTGATTATGACCTATTGTTTGAAATGAAAATTATACAACTTTATTGTTTGGTTAAATCTATTATTTTAATATATCTAATTTTTCTTTGTTCTTGTTTTCAGATATGGAATGGTTGTCATGCCAAGACACAGCACATAGTTTTCTTGTAGCACTTCATCCTCCTTATTCATTAATTCTTTGGAATGCTGAAACTGGCACAAAACTTTGGAAAAAATCCTACACTGAGCCACTTGTGTCATTTGCCTTTGATCCATTTGAAACCAGAAATATTGCATGTAAGTCTTGTATAAACAATATTTGCAATAATGAGGATGGATAGGATTAGGATAGTCCATTCAATTGAGGGTGGTCACTAGAAAAGTGAGAAATTTATCAAACGGTGATTAATTTTTACAAAGAAAAACTTTTATAAAGTTTTTTAACAACTGATATTATAATACACTCACAGATACCCAAAATGTTATCCATGAACTTCATAGCAGCCTCTTAACCAAGAAATCCAAGCTCATGTACTGTTTTTAAGAGTAACCTGTGGAATATCATTTAAATTTGTACAATAAAAATTTAGAATTTCCTGCTTTTCTAGTGACCACCCTTTATATGTACATCATGACAATGCAATTTATAATTCCCTCTGATCCATTCGAGCGGAATAAAAAAGTAGGATGCATTACTTTTGGAACAACCTTATAATAATACTCTACAATTTTGATAGTATACCTAGTTCTTATGCTTTTTTGTTCCTTAAAACGGAAAATATCAAATTAAAAAAAAATTTATTATTGTAAAGATTTTGATGATCATAATAATGATGTTTTTAGTTTGATGATATATACATAATTATCGTTTTGTTTTTATCAAATATTAGTATTTTTTTTTTTTCTAAATGATTTTTAGTTCTTGGACAAGATTGCATATTATTTTTGGATGATTTCTCTGTGACCAAAGTCCCATCCAACAATGGAAAGAAATTCTACATATCTAGTCCCTCAGCTCAAGGCAAGTCAATTTCTTTCTTTTCTACGCACTTCATAGCAGTGTCTTAACCTAGAAATCCAAGCTTGCATGGTGTTTTTATTAAAAACCTGTGGGATATCAGGTATTCAAAGCTTCCTTCTATAATTTTTAAAAGGAAAACCCCAGGTCAAGCAAAAATTTTGATTCCTTCTTCATTACTGTTTCTTCAAAAAAGTAGTTTTGAAAATTATGCTTTGAATTTTTCTTTATAACTGAAATCGATATCATGAAGGAATTAAATCCAAATGATTCATTCCTTCAAGTTGAAATTGCAACTGAAAGATCAAAGAATTATAAGGTCTCATCTTATAGATTTAAAAATGTTAACATTGTTATTTGATTGGCTGTTGAGATTGAACTGGTCTTATAAGTGGCTTCATCCAACTAAAGATAAACATACACATAGAAACTACCAAAAATATTGTAACATAGGCATTGAAGGGAAGTTCCATTTACGTTCATATTTGGACTTCCTTTACTGAAAACAAAAGACCTCCTATAGTCAGAAATTTACAGCTTTTGTGCCGCTGAGGCCTGCGAATGATCAACAAACCTAGCTTTCAGTCCCATTATGCACACACACTGCTATTTCTGCATCCATCGCCATAATGTTTGCCTCGTCACACATTTGTTACAGAATGAAACCAAACTCAAAAACTCACTTGCAAATTATTTATTTTCTTTTTTAGGCAGTGGCCGGTCTTCCAACAGTGATTCCTTAGACAAAAAATCTTCTCGTAATTTGGCAAAACGAATGTCAAAAGTTTTAGTTGGCGAAAGCAAAGTGAAGTAAGTGTTATCTCTTTTTTTTTCATTTGTTTATTTTTTTTCCCGTAAAACTTTTTTGTGATTTTTTAATCCAAAAGATTTTTTTTAATATTGTCTTTGAAGATTTTTACTATCTTTTTGTTACAAAACACTTCATACATTAATTTGTATTATAATTAAATAACTGGTTTATAATACATAATAACATTAATGAATTTTTTTTTTTGGGGGGCGGGAATATGAAACCAAAGAAAACATTCAATTTCTTAAATTTTGTTTGTTTGTTATTCCTAGGTCAAATATGAATGAAGATGAGAACTTGACCTTAAATGAATGTTTACAATTGGCTTACCATAATTCATGTCGGCATCACTTGATTCTTTTATATCCACGAGAGGTTCTTATACTTGATCTCAAAATTAATCAAACAGTTGGAATTATTCCCATGGAGAGGACTGGCTCCCCTTTTGTACAGGTATTTTCAACCTCTTTTATTTTCCTTTCTTTTTTCTCTCTATATCAATCACTAGATTTCTATTTTTATATCTATCTATCTATCTACATTATCTATTATCTGCATTTATCTATCTCATTCAGTCCATATCTATCTATCCATCTATCTATTTATCTAATTGGTGTCTTTCAAGCCTATACCATTAACTCAGTACTAGAGATTGACAAATAAACTTATGATGAAAATAAAGTAGAATTAACATTTAGTGAAATATTATGATGATAATAATAATATTTTAATTTAACCAAATCCAAATAATGATGGTTTTTGTGTGTTCATTCCAAGTGCTCTGACTTAGAAATTATAATGTGACAATTCAAATCTGTTACATTAACTCTTGGGCTAATATACTTGGGAAAAGTATGAATTCCCTAGTTGTTCCTAGATAGAGATTAGATAATATGTATAGACAGTTATAAAGATGAGGACAATAGTCTGAAAAAATAGATATACAGAATATATGTAAATAAATTTGAATTATTTTGATATTTAATGAATCTTTCATTTCTAAATGTCTATATATTGATTGATTATTTTGAAATATAATCCTTTATTTTTCCTTTTCCAGGTTTTATCTTGCCGCCAGAGAGATGTACTAATGTGTCTGCATGAAAATGGAAGTGTTACTGTCCGTGTTCGCCGCAAAACCAACATTATTAGTACGCCAGCCTCAGAAGGAACTGGAGCTTTTGGTTAGTCATAATCTTCATAATGACGATTACGATTGCACAGTACTGTATAGTTGTAAAGTGGGCACTTGAAGTTGGAATGTTGTTACTTGCTGTTGCTGGGATGAAGGATTCTATTATTAGTAGGGCTGTGACAATATTCTTTTATTAAAGAATATTCTTGTCATAGCTCTATTCCTTACTTTGCTGTTATATCATTTCATTTAATTCTGTAGTTATTACTAATAATTACAGAATGAAAAGAAATGGTAAAATTGCAAAATAGTCAAATCTGTGGCAAGAAAATTCTTTAATAAAAGCATATTATCACAGCCCTAGTTATTAAAAAGGTGAAAAAATGACAGTCACCAAAGGTTGTTTTGTCACAATAGCAATTTTGATACTATTTTGTCACACTAACTCAAATATACTAGTTCTTTTCAGCCTAGCTATTTTGGTGTTTGGTGAGTTAAAGAAATAATGTTAAGCAATCTATTTAATTTGCAGTTGAAAATCAGTTAATAGGAAGTCTTATTCTAAAGACTTGTAGATGTCAGCATTGTTATTCAATTGGTTAAGGATATTATACCAGCCTTAAGTGGTTTTGTCCAAATTATTATGGCATTGTTTTCCTAATACTGTTATTCCAAAATAAATATTTTCTTGTATTTATTTTCATTAACATGAGAAAAGTCAGCCGAAGTAGCTAATTGGAAATATTTGTTATTAAATATATTTATAGTTTTTATTTGCTGTAATTTATTTTTACTTGATATTTTTTATTTCATGGTTTATATTTTCTATTTTTTAATAGAAATAAAGAATGATTTTTTTTTAAATGTTTCAGATGACGGTCCACCAAATCCAACCCTTGATGTCTCTTACGATCTACGTTGTCAGTCTGATCCACTAAGGATTACCCGTCACAGCAAGGTGTATGGGGTATCTATGTGCCCTGTATCTGAACGGCTGCTTGCTCTTGTAATGAGTGACAGCAGAGTTCTTTTCATTGAATTAAAAGCTACAGAATTCAAAGTGAGTCAATAGAACTGTTGCTGGAACAGATTTTTTTTATTCCCTTAGCCCTTTGAACCCTGACAGGCCGATATATCAGCCCTGACAACATAGAGTAAAATACATCACAGTCTATATTTCAGCCTTCTATGATCTTCTTATAGCATGGCTCTGGTTAGCTAGTTAGGAATTTTGCTAAGTCAGGGTCCAAAGGGCTAACTGGGATATAAAGGGCGGGTTTGGAGACTCTTTATGAATTCCAATTTTTTTTAAACGCACCATATGAATTTTGGCAAATTCAATAGTTGAGCCAGCTCAAGCTGAACAGATCAGTAAGCCACTACAGTACAGTAATCTCAATGCTTCCTTATTTTTCTGAAATAAGTTTGATAATTAGTACTATTTAAATAATTCATAACTTTATCCCCATTTATATTCTCAATATTTCTTTTTTTCATTGTTGTTTTTTAATGATTCTTTATTTTTATATTCGCAATGCTTGCTTATTTGTCTTAATTTCTCAAGGATAGTGAATTGATAATTAGTAGTTAGATTGTTTGGACTTTTGATATGCTATTAAACAAAAGCAACTAAACCTAATACAAATGTGTTTTTCAAAACCCTTGAAATGAGGCTTGAATTTATATAATCATTATGCGGATTATAGTCCTCATCATTATATTTGTTGCATTTACTATCCTTGAGATGAGGCTTGATAATTTATGCTGACGATAGTCCTCATCTTTATATTGGTTAAATTCATAACATTTCAGGTGGTTAATGATTGACAGGACAAAAAAAAGTCAGTGCACAGATTTGGTCCTGACCATGGACAAAAAAACTCTCTTATCTGAAGAAAGCCAAAGAATTAATCATCTGAAATGTTTTGAATTTAACAAATATAAAGATGTAGACTATAGTTTGCATAATAGATATACAAACAAACATGTTCATCAAAAAAAGAATGTTGTGACTGTATAAATAGATTGAACGAACCTAAATTATTTTTTTCGTATTTATTATTTTTTGTTTAACCTCATTGTTTTCTCAGGTGGGCTGCAATTACCCTATACAACTGACGTCACCCTTATATACTCCGGGTTATTCTCTTGACCCACTGGTAAATTTTACCAACACCGTGTATTGTGATGGGGCTAACCAATTTCCAGTTACAAGTGACATCCCGTATCCCCGCAATACTCTTTTTGACCTGATTGGTCAGCCCCAGTTAGCGGCTGGGGGCACTTATGATGCTGGCTCCCCTTGTCGAATGTCTAATCATGGAATTGCACTCAAGTTTATGCTGACCGGTCTTCTCAGTGGCGTTGCATCTCCAGTTTCTGTTATACGAATGTCCCCACCTTTGACACAAAAGAATGCATCTGTGTACAAACCTCTTTTGGCAGTCGGTAATTATCAACAATTATTTTTTGGCTTTAAGAAATTGCAATGTAGATAAATGATATTTTGATATTTGGGAAAACAAAACAAAACAAATGATCAAGAAATTACATGGTTAGCAGAGGGTGCTTAGGCCCCTAGCAGAGTCTGCAATTTTGTGGAGTGGGGCACAAGTTCCCTAGTGGTCGCAAGGCTCCTTGGCTTCACAGATTTATTGTAATGAAAAAAAATGATTTATAACATCAACTGGAAAATTATTATTATACTTGTATGTTGAAATATCTATCAATCCATGTCTCTCTCTCCTCTCTCCCACTCTCTCTCTAATCTTTAATATAATGAATAAAAAAGACTAAAAGACAAACAGCCCCCCCACAAATATAAACAAGCAAAAACATTAAAACAAATAAACTAAATGAAACAAATCAAAACAATTTTCAGCATTAAATGACCTACTGAAAGTTGATATGCTTTTTAAATTAACCAACCAAACAATCAACCACCCTTTAATAGAAGACTTCAGTATGTTTGGGGGTGGGGCAAAGTTGTATTTTGTGGGTAGAGAGGCTGCAAGGTGCATTCTGTCGGGGGCCATGATGTTGCTAAGCATGGTACTGATGGCTAGTCTTGAACAGATTCCTATTTTGTGTTTTTTTTTCATTTCAGGCAATCACTCTGGTTCCATACAGATTTTCAATTTATGCAGTGGACAATTAGAAAAAGAATTTAGTCTTCATTCCAGTACTGTCAGGTAAAAATGTTTTCATTCTCATCCTTTAATGGATTAGATTTTATAACAATGTTTCTCAAAGTGGTCCCTACTGCCCCCTCAAAGGGGTATTGGAAAAAGTGCAAGGGGGCGGCATGAAGTTTCACCTTACATGGGGTGTTGAACATACAGAAGGGGGGTGCTTGAACACATTCTATTTATTTCTTGTTCTGTGGCTATATTATTAATATAGGGCATGGGTTATATCGGGATACCAAAGCAAAATGGGCAATTTCATTTCTCAGGAATCTATGCATATCTGATGAGCGAAAATACTAGTTTCAGATACATCCTTTCCTTCTGTTATATCCTGTTTAACGGATATAATAATACATGACAAAATACGCCGAGTGGGTGCGTAAAAAAAAAGGGTTTATTAGTACTTCGAAATTATACAATACAAAATGGCTACTTGCCTTGGCAGAATAAATAATGTCAATAAAAGGT
>JAYKTE010320442.1:0-11200 GCA_036873565.1 Xipholeptos notoides | reverse complement strand
AGTACATGTTATCCCATGGAGAGATATACTTAAATATCTGAAGAAATGTGATGGGTGTACTCAGAGAGAGAGAGAGAGAGAGGGAGAGAGAGAGAGAGAGAGAGAGAGAGAGAGAGAGAAAGAGAGAGAGAGAGAGAGTAAGACGGGTTGATAGATATGTATTTCATCATACAAATATGATAATGATTTTCCTGTTATTGCCAGTTAATGTTTTTTCATCACTATAGATCTGCAAATCCAAGGACCCTTCCGTAAGCACGGCCCTGTTGATCGTTAAACAAAATATTAATAACAATGCTAATAAGTACATTTTATTCGTTTGTTTAATTTAACTTCGTAAGTGTTATGCTCTAATTATCCCAAAAACATGTGTGACCCGTTGGATGAAATAAATGTTTAATCTAAATGTTATTAATAACAAGATCAATAAAATGTTTATTAAAACAATGCGTTTCTATTTACAAGTTTTTTTTAGAATTTGAGTGGTTCAAGAACAATTTCACACTGACCTTTAGTTTAATTCTAATAAGCGCAGCATAACGTGATTAAAAAAAATCTACAAATAATTAAAATTTATTTTTTCTTACAGTCTTGTTGACAAGACATTTATTCAAAACATACACGGAGAATTGAAATTTAATTTTGTTACCAGTTTTATTGACATAACCTTGATTTAGAATAAATCTACAACGAATTTAAGTTTAGAAAAATTTTCAACAGCCTACAAAGAATTTTGAATTTTAAAATAAAAAAAAAATTGAAATATTTTTCTACTCACTGTATTGTTTTTTCTTTCTTCGCTTCCTGTTTCGTATTCTTCGTTTTATTGTAAGAAAAGAATCAGACATAGGTAAAAGAAGAATTTTTAACCAGAAGCGAATACTGCCACAAGCCCCCACATTACCTCCAGCTATGAGATGAATAGTGCATATTGTTGTTAAATAATATGTGGACAAAAAATAACGTTACGAAAATGATTGTTCTCGACATTAAATGACGTAAAAAGGTTGATATGCCGTAAAAAAATAAACTCTTACAAGCAAGATGATCATAGATTTATAAGAGTTGCACGGGAAAAGTTGGTCTATACTACTAGTATTATATAAATTCATAGAAATGCAATCTTAAAAATCTGCAAAGTGTTGGAATTAATTTAGTTTATAAAATTTCACCAATAAAAATTGAATTTAATTGCTAGTCTGGATCAACTCCAACACTAATGGAAGTTTACTTTGGCCAGGATCCATTACTCTTAAATTATATTGAAACTAGAAGTATTGCCCGGGAGTTGCTTTGATGCACCTTTGATGATCTTATTTTGATCAGTGGTTTTTGTAATAGCATTTTTTCTTTCTAAGGAAACTGCCATAATCATTTGAAAGACGAAAATTATTTTAGTAAATTGCCGTTATACTGACACCTCAATGGCCAAAGTAGGCACACACACCGGGCGCTACGAGCTCAGAACAACCAATTGTTTTTTAATTTGACCCCTTAGCAGCTATTTTTCTGGCACAAAACAAAATCGAATTTGTTACACAAGTCAGAAAACCAAGATTGTTTTTCTTTCTAACAAATGAAAATTGTTTCTTTTTCTAAACATACAAACATGCCTGATCATTTTGCGAGCCCGTATTTCCAGTTTTAACTTATGGATTATAAAAGAGAAACGCCAGGAAAGACGGAAGTTGACAAGAAATGATTTATGAAAGACAAAGAAACAAATCGAATCAGAAATAGAAATAAGAAGGGACAAGAAAAAAAACACATAAATAAATTAGATAAAATAAATAAATGGCTTTTTAATCTTTACTTGATGCTAACATTAAAATAAGGACTGAATCCCAACTCTAGTGAGGTTTTACACTGACATTTTATACTGACATTTGTAGGTTAGGGCATCCTAACGCATACGAAATGTTGTCACACAAATCCTTGAAATATCAGGTGATTTAGAAAGAAGACAAAGTCATTAAAGATAAACTACAGAGTGTTCAAAAATTGCTGTGAACGTTTAATTTCAAAAGAGAAATATCAATAACTCTCTTTTAAGTGATAAAAAAGCAAAAATAAGAAACTCAACAACTTCTACATTTGTAAAGAGGGGAACGGCTCTTTTTTTTATTATTTATAAGTAAACAAAACTATGTGGAATATACGCTGACTTTCTGAACGCACATTTAAAAAAGTGAGCTAAAATATGCTGTGTTCTAAACCTCGATTATACGGTACGTTCAAAAAGTTACTGTGCCCCTAACATTTCGAAAAAAAGAGCCATATCATGTGTACGAAAACTAGATAATATAGAACATTAAAAAAGTTACTGTACACCTGATATTTCAAAACAAGGACCAGATCGTGTATGCTAAAACCAAATACTACTGTACTTTCAAAAAGTTATTGTGCACCTATGATTTCAAAATGAGAACTAAATTCTGTATTCGAATACTAGATGATACAGTGCCTTCAAAAGAATCCTATGCACCAATCATTTTAAAACAGGAAATAGTTCTTATTTTCTAAAACTATAATACCGTGAATTCAAAAAGTTATTGTGCCCTTATCATTTCGAATCAATAACATTATCCTGTGTTCTAAAACTATCACTTTTTCCAGTTCAAAATGGGAATAGTTCATTTCAAAATGAGAATAGGTCAGTTCAAAATGGAAAAAAATATTATAAGTATAAATATAAAAAGATATTTTATAAATTATTATTTACCATTAAACACTTCTCCTGTTATTACAGTTTTCAGTTGACCTAACCATTGGGGCAACACATTTTAACAATTCAATACTTTGTTATAGCACCAAAGATATTTATAAATTTAATTTTTTTTATTTAAAATTTCTTATTTTGAACTGATTTATTCCCATTTTGAAATGAACTATTCCCATTTTGAACTCGAAAAGGTATAGATAATACATTGCATTTAAAAAGTTACGGGGAAACAATTATTTCAAAACGAGAACCGTGACCTGTGTTCTAAAACCTATGTAACAACATGTTTAGCATCGTCAATTCATTGTGAAGAATAATTGTGAATATTATTCAATTTACGAAAAAGTGGGAATCAGTCATCACAATGTTTGAATGTGAGGAAACAAGATCATAGCAATTTTCTGAACTCTCTGAACATGGAGGAATATCATTTTAAAAAGTTACTGTGAACCTATTTTTTAAAAGCAGGAATCGCTATCCAACCGGCTATTTATGTATCTATCTATGTATGTATCTATATATCTATCTATCCTTCTCTCTCTACTCCACCGTTTCTATATTTCTATTTATCTCTCTATCTCTATATTTGTGTCAATCTCTCTCTCTATATCTATATTTTTCTATCTATATCTACTACTCTATCTATCTATCTATCTATCTATCTATCTATCTATCTATCTATCTATCTATCTATCAATGTATCATCAGTTTTCGTATGTGCGTGTTTATGTCTGTATGTGTCTAGGCATGTATGCGTGTACGCGTGCACATATAAACATACCTTTAATACGAATAAATTAAGCCAACAAGAGTCTGCAGGTGCATTGGACAAAATTAATAAAACAGGGGAAAGAAAAGAAATAAAAACAAAAAGAAAATGAAAAAAGAGGAAATTTGTGTACGAAATTCTCTGAGAATGAAAGAAAAAATATATTGATTTAAAAAAACAACATTTATATTTAATTACTTTTAATTCATATAAACCCCAGATTTCTTAATTAGAAAGATTCGACTTCGAATCTGTTTTTTTCAGTTGGTAAACAATTAAAAAAGAAAATGTTGCAGGTGAGTACAAAACTTGAACTATGGAAGCCCATACTATATTTCAACAAACTACTCAAAACGCATACACAATCACAGATACACACACAAGGAATTCACACATAATCAGAAAAGTGAATTCGTCAATATGCATCAAGGCACACGTACATAAAAAATACTTAAAATATAAGATTAAAATCAACACATATACAGCACGGTTTATTGTATGATGTTCAATGGAATATTGGTATCCGTTTATTTTTTCTTGGACCTACGTTTAGTTCACAGAACGAAAAACCTAGAGAAATATAGATCGTTTTGTTTACAAGCTGCACTAAGTTTCACGGGATTTTTAGCATTAGTTTGTCAATTTTTCCCCTTCATAAGAGTAGACCACAGAATGAAAAATATCGGAAAATAAAGACCTTTGCGCTCACAGCCTATAGCATGATATTCAGAAGAGTATTGGCATTTATCTGCCTCTTTTTTCCTTCCACCCTAAGTGTGGGTTAGCGAATGAAATATATAGATGATATAGACCTTTAGGCACAGGTTCATAGGGAATATCATAATTATTTTCTTTCATGCTTCTAATTACTTTCAAAAGTGTTTACATTCAAAATTCTATGTTGGTTATTTGTGTCCATACTTCTAGTTGCTTTAATAGTTATTTGCCTTCATACTTCTTGTTGCTTTCAAAGTTCTTGGCCTTCCTACTTCTTGGTGCTCACAAAGTAGTTTGCCTTCATACTTATAATTGCTTGTAAAATTTTCATAATGTGGATGTTTGTTTTGATATTAATTCAATTATATATATCGTATATTTAGGCAGAATATCATTATTCTGACAAGTTTCATTAAAAAGGATTTTAATTTTCTTTTTTAATATTTTTAATTCGGTCTTTTCCTGTTTTCTAACAAAATACTTAGTAATTGGGTTGAGTGTCTTAATATAATTTCCAATCTTTTTTCCAAACTCTTTCATGACCATCCTCAGGGATTTTGTCAATTACATTTCAGTTCTTATTGTGTTTTAATCTGATTTGTTTATCTTGTTACAAATTCAAGCAGATATAAACATAGCATAAAATAATTTTAGAACCTAAAGTTGTGTTATTATTGAAAATTGTATCGAATTACCTTCAAGTCGGGACGATGCTGTACTAGAATGTTCTCCCTGGGGTGCTACTCCGCAAGTTACATCACCAAATCTGGGATTGTTCGGGGGTTGGTCTGATATGTCTTGTTGCATCTGCATCGAAGCTGTTCAAAAAGATGAATTTTAAAATATATTAAATAAAAAAGTAAAAATGTTAAAGAGACAAAAATTAAAAATAGATCAGGGTATTCAATTAACATGGTTCAATTTAAAACATAATTTATCAAGACTTTTTGTTGTGTTCTTATTCTTCACATTTCGGTCGATTAACAATTTGGCCTTCTGTTGAATATGAACTGGATGAATCCGACTGCAGTCGCAAAATAACGAAAAACAGGAAATCAGCTGCATACTCGGTCAGCAAGTACATCGAAACTAAAACAAATGCAATAATTCAACAATAGGTGTACAAATTTTGACAGGGAGACGCCGTGTACTCGCGTGTGCAGTAAGCGTGAGTATAAGAAGAACAAATATACACAAAAATAGACGTATTTTTTAGCAGCTAGCCAGAGGGATATTCGCAGATGATCGATATCATCTCGACTGTACACTGCATTGCCAGAAATTTCTAACAGTTTTCAGACTCGGCATTTTCACCCACTTGGTCATAATGAACAGGCAATTAAAAATTCTACTACCTATTTTGTTGTCATTGTCGCTAAATAACACTTCTTCAGATAATCTAACATCGGAACCTTCATGTTGTTATCGAGAGCTTTCATAAACTTTTAAATTAACCCTTTATTTAATCTACGTTGGTACGCGGTTTTCATTCAGTTAACCATTCTGGATGTAGTCTTAAGTCGACTTTAATTTGATCAACATGCTTCTTCCTAAGGCTAAAGAAATTACTCCCTGCTTAACAGACAGACAAGAAGACTGGTTTTAGATAGAATGGGTTAGCTGCTTAACATGAAGACAGGGGATTTTAGTTGCGTTTAGCTCCAATGGGAGAAGAGGAGGCTTCCTGCTCAACAGACGAACAAGGGGGCTAATTTGAGCCCTAAAAAGGAAAGATAAGCTCAACAGGCAGATTTGATCACTGATTTGAGCCAAAAGAAGTGAAGACTTCCCGCTCGAAAAGCAGACAGGGGTTCTGATTTTAGCCCTAAAGTTTGAACAGAATACTTCCTGCTCAACAGGCAGATACGAGGACCGATTTGAGCCCTAATAGGTGAAGAGATGATAACCTGCATAATAGACATACACGAGGCCTGATTTTAGCCCAAATTGATAAAGAGAAGGCTTTTGGGCTCAACAGACAGTCAGGAGGAATGATTTGAGCCTTAAATGTTGAAGAGAATACTTCCGGCTTAGCAGACAGACAAAAAGGGTGATTTAAGCTGTAAGGTGCGAGAAGAAATCATCTTGCTCAGCAGGCAGACGGGAACAGTTATTTGAGCCCAACTGGGAGAAGATAAGACTTTTCTGACTCAACGGAAAGACAGGAAGAAGAGAATATTTCCTGCTAAACAGACAGGCAGAAGAGGGAACTGTTTTGAGGCAAAAAGGATGAAGTGGAGACTTTATGTCTTAACAGACAGAAAAGCACATTCGCAAACTTTTGCAAAAGAAAATTCTAAAAATAATGAAATGACAGAAGGGAAGGAATGCACGAAGGAAGGAAAGAAAGAAGGAATGGTGGAAGGAACGAAGGAAGAAATCAAGAAATGAAGGAGGGTAGAAAGATGGAAATTTGAAATGAAAGAAGAAGGAAGCAAGAAGAATAAAAATAACACAGAAAAATCTTTAATATTTACGTGAAAATCTAATTACGATTCGCCTGCCTCCAATAAATTAGAAATTAGTTTCCCAAATATAAATCTGATGTATTCACCTGACATTTATTATACAATCAATGAGGAATTCAATGCATAAAAAACATCGGAATTTCCTGTTCCACAAATGATTTCGGAATATAGAAAAAAATCACGTTATTTAACATCTTTCAAAAGCATAAGTCATTCTAGGCAGACAATTATAGAGTTATTTCCAAATTTATGAATAATACGATTTTTTCTTTTTTAGAACTAGACAAAAACTCTGAATACATTCCGTTTTTCGACAGAGTCAATATTTTAAAAAGTGATAAAAATTCTGGGAATCATGGAATCATTATGAATTTTTTAGTAATTATTAATTTAGGCTGAGACAAAAACTCTGAAGTCATTCCGTGTTTTGACACTGTCAATATTTTAAAAAAGATCAAAATTCAGAGAATCATCTAATCATTATGCAATTTTCAGCAATTATTATTTAAATAGTGGATTTTAACATAATAATTTTTATTTTTTTTATTGAGCTAGAAGTACCAGTAAGTTAAATAAACACAATGATCAAGAGTCTTATAATAAATTCAGAAATTAATACTCATTGTGAAGATTACAATCTTGAATACTTCAATACTAGAATAAAAACAATAATGAAACTAACCTCAGAAACACTGAAGTATAAATCCAAATAAGTTGAATAAAGATTATATTGGAATCTCATATAATACATTCAGAGAATCAAAACAATGACGATGAGAGTAGAGGTCCAAGTATCTTTTAAAAAATTAATGATAACCCATATAATAAATTTAGACCATCAAAACAAAGAAGATATGAGTAGAAGTCAAAACAACTTGGTAAAAAAATAATGAAAACTCATCTAATAAATTCAGACCATCAAAACAAATAAAATAAGAGTAGAAGTTCACAGCACTTGAAAAAAAACCCAAAACAAAACAAGAAAATGGAAGCAAAAACGAAACAAAACCAAGAATTATCAAAATGTATGTACCAAATTTAGACAATGATGGTAAAAGCTGAGTTTTATGATTTGGGCAAACATTTCATTCTGTTGAAGCCCTGAATAGATAAAATTTCTATAATGCTTGAAATCCCATGTTCTTGCCTCCAGCTACAAGCTGAACATTTATTCAATATTCATTTACTTTTCAATCTACAGAGGCATTGAATGGAAAATATGTTAACCCTGGTAATTTTTGTTGAAGATTAAAAAATATATAAATTTAAATAAAGAAAATAACTCGGTCGAAAATCTGAAATGAGTTTAGAAATATGAATATTTTGTCGAGGTTCAGATTTGAATCCTTTACGGCTGAAATGTATATCTTGTTACCTTCTGTCGTAATATTTAATCTATTTTATATTTTCTTATTCATCGTAACGATATGGCGTTTGAAGAGCAAAAGGACGTTTGAAAAGATAAGAGGAAAATGTTCCGGCTTTACATAACCTAATTATATATATAAATGTTTGTGAAGAGATATATGTGTTTATGCACTGAGTAAGGGCCAAAATTAAAACCGATGTCATATTGTAAGAATTGAAAGGTGTGGCCTTACATCGTTTCTGGACAAGAGGGAGAAAGGTAAAATATTGTGATTGTGTTTATTTTAGAAAAATTGCTAAAAATCTGTTTATTATTCTTACATTTGTTTCTGTGTACGTCAAATAAATACTGTAGAAATATGGCGTGTGAAAAAGCTAAAGAAAGGTAAAGAATTATTTGGCTGAAACTTGAAGAACAACAACTATAAGGATGAGAACAACAGCCGCCAAAAATGAATATTGAGATCATGAAGCTTAATCTTAAAGGATTAGACTAATAATTCGGTACGGACTCGTCAATGGAAGACCAAACAAGAATCAACAAAGTAGATTTACAGGTTCCAAATTCCAAAATTCAGCCCTGATTCCTCCTTGTGACCCTTGATGCATGATAATTTCTTATTACTTTATACATAATTTTGTTGAAAAATACACACAACGCTATTATAAATTATTAAAAGGGATTATTTTTCCAGTGACAACACGACCTTAAAACAACACATGAACGATAAATGTAAGTGCTTTTTTATCCCTTTTAATTAGTGCAAAGTCTTTTTTGTTTATTCATTTTTACATTTTAATGTAGAACCATGTGGACATGTCTTATTTACAGTGAGCAATCCGTTTTGTTTTTGTTTTTCTTCAAATACCATTATGAGCAATTGCTGTTACTCTGCTTCTGGTTTTCAACATTCTTTTCTTTAGGAGGATCACTCAGGGAATGTAATGCATAAAAACACAAATGGAGAAAAGAAATGACACAGACATTATAACATTAACGTCAGACGGCTTCCTTGCTCAAGAATTCCTATTTTTAATGAAACACAACATGGAAATTACAGCTTATACATAATCAAAGTTGTATCAAATTTTTCTGGTTTATGAACTTGAACATGAATACTATTGACAGTCATAGTAAATGGAAAACGTCTACCAAATTTATCATCTATACAAGTTGAAATAGAATAAAAATGCAAACTAGCTAGACGCATAGAAATGACACACTACAGAAGGTAGAAATAAAATCAAGATAATACAATAGTGACAATGTGGGCCCTAGTAAATGACATGTTGAAAAAGTTACAACAAAATAAAAATGACTCAATGTTAACTAGCTGGACCCATGAAAATGACATGGTAAGAAATGTTAGAATAAGGTAAAAATAAAACAATGGTGACATGTTGGATCCAGCCAAAACATATCGTAGGTTAAAATAAAAAATACAATGTGACCAGGTGGAACCATGGAAATAACATGTTAGAGCAATTTAAAATAAAATGAAAATTATACGATGATGGCTAACTTGACACATGATATGAAATGACATGATAAAGTAAGTTAAAATAAAAAGAAAATGATACAATGACTAGTAGGAAACATGGAAATGACATGGTACATTAAATAGTGGAGGGTTACAAACTAATGGATGAGTACGAAATTTATATCTATACAGTAGAACTGCAATACTTTTAAGTAGTCCAATGGAATGAAGAGGGATTCCAAATTAATGGACCAGCTCTAAACTGAGATGTATATATGTATATATGTTTATTGTTGTTAAAATGATATTCATAAAACTTCGAAGTTTAACTATTAATTAAAAATCATTATTCAGACAAGTTTAATTAAAAAATAATTTCAATTTTCCATTTCAATATTTTTAATTCGATTTTTTCTTGTTCTCTAACAAGAGACATAGTAGCTGGGTCGAGTGTCTTAATATAATTTCCAAGCTTTTTTCCAAACAAAACAGATCAAAACAAGCCAAAAACTGAAATGTGACTGAAAAAATGTCGCTCACTGAGACAACAACAAAATAAACAAAACAGATCAAAACAAAACAAATTCTGAAATGTAACTGACAAAAATGTCAATCCCTGAAAATGGTCAAGGAGGACCGAAAACGTATAGAAAGAAGCTTGGAAATTATATTAAAACACTCGACCCAGCTACTGAGTCTCTTTTTAGAGAACAAGGAAAAATCGAATGAAAAATATTGAAAAGGAAAATTAGAATTCTTTTTAATGAAACTTGTCTGAATAATGATATTCTGCCTAAATATACTAAAATTAAAAATTATAACGATAGAATATATACGTTAGGAATAAATAATTTAAATAATGATGCTCGTTTAAAGTAAAGAAAAGTGACAATTATGAAACAATGTACGTAATTACATTTAAAATACAGAGAATTAATATTTTACCAAACAATCTTTTACTGTGATTCTTAGTATTAGTTTACATTTTTAATGTTATCAGATTGTAAAAGGTCGTTCTATTGATTATGCGTCATTTATTTAGGAGTCGTTAAGGTTCGGCCTTTTTCGTGAAGTGACGGAAACAGCAATATATAAAGAGAGTATCGGCTAGTGCCTGGGAAGTGTCGGACAGAGTTGTAGAGAGATCCGAACTCAGAGTAGTAGAGTCGAGAAAACAAGGCTGGTTGAATAAACGGTGTGATTTCCAAAATTTTACCCTGTATTTTTTTTTTTTTTGTGAATTTCGTTTCCAGCCAAAGGCGAACTCCCTAAAGAAGACACAGAGAATTCCATCCAAAGATGAAATCCCTAAAAAAGACGCAGATAATTAATGAATCAACTCCCCCTGAAGAGGAAGGGTAAGAGTCTTTTATATTCAAGACGGGGCCGAAAATTGCTTCCGCTCCAGGCAGGACCTCCAAAGAGAAAGTCTCACATCATTAACAACAGATCTAAATTGCAGACAACTGGTTAAAGGACTTGTCATAATTTACATCTTCAGTTTCATTCTCTCCGTATGCCAGAGGCGTAGCTAGAGGGGGCACCGGGGTACATATGTCCCCGGGCGCCAAGGTACAGGGGAGCCAAAATGAGGCATGCAAAATGTTCACAAGGCTAAAAAATAGTGATGGGACGATTAATCGGAATCGTTAATCGTAAGAATCGTGAATTTTTG
>JAYKTE010320331.1:0-11203 GCA_036873565.1 Xipholeptos notoides | reverse complement strand
CTCTCTCTCTCTCTCTCTCTCTTTGCAACCCCTCTTTATTTGAACCTCTTCTGGCAGTGAATACAGATGAAGGAGTCACTCTCATCTGAGGATAAAGCCGTTTATGATATTCTTCAAGGGCTTTGATTTCAAGGGCAGAGTAGGCAAATTCAAAAGCATTCATTGCAGTTTGAAGGTCTTTCTCAGAATGTGCTACGATTGCATTGTCATCGGCATACTGAAACTCTCTAACTCTGTTTATGCATGTTAAAGTTTTCGCCTTGAGCTTCTGAAGGTTGAAAAGGACACCATGAATCCTATATCTGATATCAATGCTGGATTATGTGCAGGATTTAACTATGTGCAGGACTGCAAAATGAAACATAGAGAGTGCTAAGACACAGACCTGCTTGACTCCAATATTTACCTGGAAAGCATAACTAAGTTTTTCTTCAACCAAAAGCGACGCTTTCATGCCAAAATGTGGCAGCCTGAACATGGACACACACTTCTTTGAGCATCCTATTCTGTGTTGTATCTTCCATAAAGTCTCCATGAACCTAACAGATTGACTAAGATTTGAATTTGCAATTCCAACGTTTACATATTTTCCCACAGCTCGAAAAGGACCCCTATGTTTTCATCTTCATAACCTAGTTTGTTTTGTTACGATGACTCTCGGGTTAATAACTATAAAGTAAGTATAAGTTCCTTTTTCCAAAAGTTAAAGAAAAAACTGAAGGCTTAAACTTAGTTTAGACGAAAACTGGCAACGATTAGAAAATAACCATTTGGTTTTCTGGTAAAAAATATTTTGTTTCTTACCGAATTTTTGCCTTGTTTATTGTATAGTATTATTACTAATTAAGAAATTGCGAGAGAACTAGTCTTTCAATGCTAACTGAAAAACTAATTTTTTTTTTATTGCATATCAACCTGTTTAGATCATTTAATGTCTAGAAAAATAATATTTTGATAAACGTCCTTTGATCCACACGGAGTTCTTTGAATAACATAATATGTACTATTTAATCCATAGCTGGATGGAAAGTAGGGATTCATACATACCAAGGTATTAGTCTGAAAGTTAACCTATACGGAAAGACTGGGATTCGAACTTGTGAATTACCATGCCAAAGTCTGACTGCTTTTCCACAATCTCTAGTCGACTCCCCCTGTTTGTTTTTGTTTGTTGGGGAATGTGTGCTTGTGTCTTGCCGTGCGTGTATCTTTGTTTTGTGACTTTGTATAATAGATTAAGCAGTTTAGTGTGTGTACGCGTATGCGCGTGGTGTGTTTGAGAAAAGGATATAAGGCTAGATATGTATGGTCCCCATCCTGACATTCTTTAAATTTCAAAAAAATCAACGAAATTTATACTATGTGGTGGGAAACTAAATTAGCAAAGTACGGTGTTTTCGATTCTATTCGTATTTCGTTAGTTACTACAAAAACAACGAAATTAGCAGAAAGTTAAGGAATAAGGAAAAGCAATAACGTAGAGTATAAATAGCTTTACAACCTAAGAAACTTTTTATCCTGTTTTTATCCCGAGTTTAAACGTATACAAAAGTCTGCATCTCACAACTCTAGATAAAGCGTATTTATTTTCTTTATAGCAATCTATCTGCGTCGAAAAGTCTTATGTAACACTTGCATGTTTAAACATTACGCATTTGATGAATGAGCCTGGAGCGTTTGCTGTGAGAGCACTGGACAGGGCTGGTACTGATGGATGTGACACAGGGCAGTTGAGGCTAGAGGGCACCATTTGATTGACGACTGTCTTGATGAGATTTTGATCGATCGCATCAGGCAAAAATTTCACTTCCCGATAAAAAAAATAAACAAGTAATAAATAAGATAAAATGTCAACGCACAAAAAATGTATAAGTTCTTACCTTTTAATTTTTTAAATGCACTGAGTACGTTCTCTGAGCTGAGAAAAGTAATTCTCAGTGTGTATATTTATAGCTGTGTATGTGTGTGTGCATCTGCATGTGTGAGCAGAAATTTTATCAGTATTCGATTAGTAAAAGCCAGGTAATGGTATAGGCCCACTTGATATCAATGCAACTACTGAAATATTTCCCACACAAACTCTTAGAATCCATCTTCGAGAGTTGATGCCAAATAACTCCAATAGAGGTCCGAAAGTAGATAAATAAAAAGATTGATAGATAGATAGATAGATAGATAGAGTGAGAGAGAGAGAGAGAGAGGGGGGGTATATACCAAAAATAGTTAAAGCACATACACAGAGATTTCAATGTTTTAAAAATATTTCCTCATATGAAACAGCTTGAATGTTTTGTTCCTGGTGTATTGTTAACTGTTTTTGCAGCCTAACATGTGAACAATTGTCCTGACCTTTTGCCAGACTAGGTTACGCTTAATAATTAATGTATAGGCAATTGAAATTGAATAGCCAGGAACTGAGTGGGTAAATAGACAGACAGGTGCTAGTGGTTAGGGTTACAATAAAAGAGAACCAAATAAAATGCAGACAAGAGAGTAAATGATTTCATCGTCCGTATAGGCTACAGGGTTCCTCCACTTTTCAATAGAGACCCGAAGTTTTTGAATTTCAGACTGGAGAATAGACAGTTCTCTGCGGAATCGGCAAAAGCGAACAAACCAAGAATACGTGTGGATGATAAATTGAGAGTAGAATAGAAGTGGGGGGAATTTGAGTGATGGAGGAGAAGAAAAACAAGATAGAAAAACAAAACGGAATCGGTGGAGAAGGTGGTAGAGGCGTTTGAATCACGAACCATTCTGAAATAATAATTGCGGCCACTTGCCTTCGACGAAGGCGTAGTAAAATTCGGTTATTTGTGCATTGAATCCCAACTAAATGCTTCTCATTTGACTAGAAAACAGTAAGCGATACGTTGGTTTGACTCAAAAGAACAAAACAAATAGGTAGAATAACTCCTTTTGGTATGTAATCGCAGAACACTGACCCGGTCCCAAACGGAAAACACTAATAATCGATAATAGCTGTTGTTTAGTCGTTTTTTGTAATAAACATTCTAGTGTAATCGTATCTTAGAAAACATTTCCTTTCAAAAACGAGATTTTGTATAACATAATATTTGCATAATATTCTACATTCATCTAAATTTTAAACACTATGGCGGTCTAATAAGTTCAAGCGTTTATACATATTCTTTCTTCTATAAATTGAATAATTATATTTGAATACAGCGTGTTATGTTTCTTCGGCTATCATTCAGGCGAAAGTCTTCATCTTTATATTGGTTAAATTGCCAGACTTTCGTGTGATTATTGTTTTGGCCTTTTTCAGGTGATAGTTTTTTCTTTCAATGAATCTATTTAACTGATATATAGATGAGGAATATAGTCCGTATAATGAATATACAAATCATCAAGCATCATACCAAGGATACTGAAAAACTAATCTGTTTTATAATTTCTTTAAAAATATTTACATTATTAAAAGTGTTCATTTGTTTGTTTGTTTTTTTGTTTGTGTTTTACGGCATATCAACCTAAAAGTGTTCAAGAAAATATTATTGTCTAAGGTACAAAAACACAATAACAAGAAACACTACCATCTATAATTTATATATATATTGTTATACAATAAAGTTACATAAATAGTATTTTTTTTCAATTAGTGCTTATATCAAGACTAACTTAAAGAGATAGATAGAATTAGAGCTAGGTAAATTCGTATATAGGCAGGTAGATATGTAAGTCGATGGGAAGATGGGTAGATAGATAGTTAGATAGATTGATGGATGGGTATATATATCGAGAGTTCCATAGATTGATATATCCATAGATAGATACATACATACATACATACATACACATACATACACATACATACATACATACATACATACATACATACATACATACATAGAGCAGCTGTAAGATAGATAGAGATAAAGTCTGTATGTTTATGAGAGTGAGAATGAGAGTGAGAGAGAAAGACGACGGTTTATTCATTTTGAAAAAATAATTTTCAGAAACATTTTATTCTTTTGTTATAATTTACCCAGTCTGTTTGAGCCATAATTCAACACCAATCTTTTTATTCGTGTTCCACTATTACTTCCTTTGTCTTCTGTTCATTTTATAATATATCGCAGACACTGGATTTTTACCTTTCTTATCTGACTTTCACAGCTTGTTTTATTGTCGTTTCTCTTACATTCCATTTTCTTTTGTCGAACAATGAAAGTGTTGGCCTGATTGTTCTCTTTCGGATAGCAAAAAGAAAGCAAAATTTCCAACCAGCAACGACTAACAACCATGCGCCGACCCCAAACCGCATCTATATACATAAAGCTGCGATATTTCTGAGAAGGATTCTTTCTAGTCGTCCAGCTCCATTTGTATCATGGTCGATGTGTTAACGCCAGCAGCGCAAGTGTATCCCATTCATGGCTAGAAAGAAATCTCCTCATGGTCACAGGCACCAGGTTTGAGGTGGTCCATCACAATACTGCAAGAATAGAGAAGACAATAAATCAGAAACTGAACGATATTTTGACCATACGCCACACACTGGCCACCCCAGCAAACTGAAGTCATTAAAGCGCAGATCGAGAATAAAGCTGTTGTTCAGTTTGAATATATGTTCAACAACAGACCGATTCATATAAATATACACACAAAGATTCGCAGATTTCTATGTCTACCAGAAAATTTTACCCGTGTTGCCTGGACATCTACTCTTTTAGGGTGTATTTTCGATCCACGTGCCTTTGAAAAACAATACTCTACATTATCAAATTGTAGTTTTACACGCTTAGATTATTCATTAAATAACGTTTAGATTTTTTCAAAAATTGAAATTAATGGCAAAACACTTCAGCATTTTTCTACTTTCAAGTATTTATTTTTTTTTTTTACAATCTAATTTTGGAAAATGTTACACTGAATTGTATGAGGAGTTTCAGAGAAAAGTGCTTTTCTGTAATTAGCAGTAGCTTTAAGCCTACTGGATAAAATAATCATTGTTGTAACAATTACGATACAATAAATGCAATGTGGTTGTTTATTAACCATGATATTGTACATTTTGGTGATTTCCGAAGCCTACTTTAAATAATATTTCTTTATAATCACAGCCATTAGGAATAACAAAACAAAAACAACGAAAATCTCCCCACCTCAATAAAAAGGAAATTAAATACAAAATCTACAAACGTAAATTAGAACGTAGAAGTCTTTGAAAAATATTAGTTAATAGAAATGCACCAAATGCACCAACAAAAAACCTAAAGAAATTCAATATTCAACGACGTAAGATCTCATTGCTGTCGTCTCAAGGGAAAGAGCAAACGAATCAAACTTGGAAGAAATTACGCGCACTGCCTACTTTAACAGACAGCTGTAATCCCAAGATTGTTAGGTTCAGATCCGTACAGTCAGTGTGAAAATGCTCATGCATTCATGTATTAGTAATTAAGTGTGCAGAATAAATGAATAGCTGCCCTAGAGATTAAGAAAATAATTGAGTTATAGAGTTTTACAGTGTATTATACTTCATGTGTCATTTAACGCCAGAAATACCTTATCAACAGTAAAGTATTGTAAATATAATCCCACGAGATAGTAGTCTGTTAGATTGTTTGTTTTGTTTTTTGTCTTTGTTTTCATTATTAAATTCATTAGTTGTAAAAATAAATTAAATTTCAACCATTCATTGACTTTGAAAAGATACTTGTATTGTAAAACTATGTCAAAGTAAAGAAGAGTTGACAGCTACTAAACATATCAAATAGATTTGTCTATCCGATGAAGAACAAGTGAAATTTTTAACAAAATTCTATCGTTCTAAAAAATCTTCGTTCAAATTTAAAAATTCTTTAAGATCGTTAATATTATAAGTAAAAACGAATGAACTAACCGGAAAATGTCTATGAATATAACTGATAAATTTATTACTTTTAAGAGCTATAAAGGTATTTACCCGTTTAGTAATAATTTACGTAAAATTCATAGGTAGCGAAGGTAGAGCAGTATTAAAAGCTTGGACTGTAGAATCGAATTATACGAGTTCAAATCCGATTCAACACCATCTCATTCACTTTCAGCTGCCTCGGGCAGATACATTCCCATTTACTCGGGAGAATAACAAAATGCCAAAAACAATATGCGAATGGTACTCTTTAGTTTTTCTCACTCTCCTCGAATAAACTAAGATAGGGAACAAGGGGACACGTACCCGATACTCGGACACGAGTGGGAGCCCTCATATAAAGTTATAGTTCATTTCGAAATTTATTAAGTCACTTACACAGAAATAGTTTACGGAATAGTGCCCCTATTTTTCATTCAACTCAAGAGAAATGCAATTTATATTGTACATATGCATTTATGACCAGAAGGTTTAATCTCTCTGTTACAGATATTGATGGTGTGAAACTCTAATAAAGGACCCCTTGTCATGGACATGCGTCAGAAGCAGAGAGCGTCATTTCTATGCAGAGAAGAATGAACAGATCAACATCAATCAGCGGTTGTTTAACGTTTGCAAAGCCGATGCAGTTGGTGTAAGCATGGTTAGGAGATGGGTTCGTCGATTTCAGAGTGGTGGCAGAGATGTGAGTGACAAGCTTGATCCGGACATGAAAATGGGCCGCTTCATTCATCGCTGGAAAATGTGCATTGTGGTGACTATGTAGAAAAATTGCTGGAGCACAAAAGATCATCCCATTTAATGGTACAACGTCTTCGTAGCTCTCTAACTTTTAAAAAGTAACTTAAAAATATTTCTCTTTGAAACGACCCTCATACTTAAAACTTTTTTAAAGAATCGTAATTATTCATAACCATATTCCTCACAACTAAAATTTAGTGATAGAAAAGAAGTTCAAACATATTTTAAGCATATAATAGACAGAATGTACTTCCTTTGTTCATCTTTACGAGTATAGTAAATAAAATAGAATAAAGGATGAACGTGGGAGAAAGGATAATGAAGTCTTTGCTCTTATAAAACAGACACTAACGGCTTATTCTTATTGATAATCAAATAAAGAAGACAGCCGGATATTTTATAAACAGTCATTTGTTCGCAAGACCTCTGTGACCGGTTTCTCCAAGAACAGGAATCCATCTTTGAATTAACAGACAAACGAAAATAAGTGACTCCTAGCGATCTTCTTTATAACATTACCTGGGGGCACCTGACTTGAACACGGATGTACTTCTATCATTCATTCTTTGATATGTATCAAAAGTGAAGGGCGTTAACTTTGACAAAATAGGTTCTTGATATTCCCTACTTTGGATATATTTTAATAAGAATAACGCCATGGGTTCAGTGTCTTTACTGGGGCATAAACAATATTTATTAAATGTTATATCTCTCTAACAATAAAGAAGGACAATGAAAAAAGTCTTGAAGGGGTTTTAACATGTGTTGCTGTTTTTAGAAACATCAATAGCGAGTCTAGAGCAGTTTACTAATAAGCATTCTGTGTAACATATTATATATGTTAGTAATTATGCAAGAGGCTTATTGTTGTTCCTGTGTGTAAACCTTATAAGTAAATATAAGAGTTTTTAAAAAGTTTTAGACTCACCTAGACATTTAGGTGTGTTCATGTCTACATTTTTTCTATTTGTATATCCATGGCACATTATTAAGTACGCAGGAGTCTCACCTATCTATTAATGTAGACATAATTCTCAATTATTTCCTATAGTTGGAGAAAAAGTAGAAATTCCCCCTAGGTAAAGTTAGAACTTCTTGAATAATAAACGTGTACGACAACAGTTATGTATAAGGAGAGTTAGGGACAGTGGAGAAGGCATGGAATAAAGTGGTGGTAAGGTTTCAAACCAAGTGTACGTCTTTCAGTCTGAAAAAATATTTCTAACAAACTACTTTGATAATTTTGGAACGAATTCGATTTTTTAACCAAAAAATAGCTGTTAAGGAGTCAAGCTTGAAAGATTGGGTTGTTGCAGGTAGTGACAGTTATGTGTTAGCTACGTTAGTTATTGAACTGTCAATATAACTGCTGCTTACTAAAACTATTTTTGGCAATGTAGATTGGTAGAGCCTGTTATTCATACGGCACACAGAAACCAGAATAGTTTTATAAAAGTAGTAAATAGATACACGTATTTTCATAAATGGCTTATTATTTTCCTATGTACGTTCTGTATTAATTCGGTGCCGGAAGTTGTACTCATCTTCATAATTCAACTCGTCATTAACCTGATCAGAATACTTAGTCTTGTAACTGTATCCCGAAATAATTATTGCTTTCCTTAGTTGCTCTCACACCAGGTTTAAGCCAACTAATCCTCTAAACCTGGATGAGGTGGAAAATGATAAATACACAGAATATGAAGCCACATCTCAAAGGATTCTAAAAAATACTATAGAAGTTAAATTATAATTTGTATACATGACGAAGTTGGAGCAGTGGGAAAAGCTTGGTCTTTGGATACGTTGTACACGAGTTCAAATTCCATTGAAAACCATTGCATTCACTTTCAGCTGTCTCGGGCAGATGAAGCTCATTAATGCGGGAGAATAACTCATCTCGATGAAGGGTAAAACTGATTACAAAACCACAGGTATTAGCATATAAAAATGACCTTGTGCCAAACTTGTGTTGGTACTCGACCAAGTAAATATCATATTACGAAAATTATATATTGATAGGTAGGCACAGAATTAATTTCTATCACATTTGTGAAATGGTTACATACACTAAGCTTAACCTCTGTTTTTACATATTGCGATAAAATTAAATAAAATGAGGTTACAGAATAAATTAGTTATCAATTTAAGAGTTATTATGTACAAACTACTTAAACAGCATACATTTATATCAGAGTATTCAGTGTTTATTATGGTACAAACATACATAATAATTTTCACACGTAACAGAATTAGACTACTATGTCAGTGGAAAGAAAATCCCTTTTAAATAACCGTTAAAGCTGTAAACGTTATACATTTTTTAATTGTGTGTAAAATCATAAAAATATTTCCGTAATTTTTTCCAAGTAAAATTAATCTACATTAATTTGTTTGTTTTTTTTTCAATTTTAACCTAAAAATTGGATGCGAAATTTGCCTAGCTTTGCCCCACAATTCAGTCAATCATAACCACTGCCTTCCCGGCGATGCTTAAGTTATTCAAGATGGTGACTTTTTTTTTCGAAAGCACGTTGGAAGTTTTTTTCCGTCCACGCACAGCATTTTCAATATAATATGACCAAAGTAAATTTTTTTTAGATATTTTTTTAGAGAAATGGAAATTCTTACAAACAAAATGTGCTAAAACCTTTTATAGTATGTAGTCTGGCGTATGTTACGTTATTAGTTGAATCTTTTAATGTGTATAGCATTTGATACTTGTATATTCTTTTTCAAGTAGTCAGAAAAAAGTAGCCAAAAAAGTATATTCTTTTTCAAGTATTTAGTTAAATCTTTTTTCATTGATATGTTTTTAGACGGTTCACAAGCAGAAATTGCTAAAAACATTAATATTAGCCTAACAAAATGATACTAAAATTCCAACAAAAATTGGCATGATACAGCCCACAAGACATAACAAAAGGTTTCATTGTCAGCTCCTACTACAGCAGTAGAATAAATTTCTTTAAAATGAGGAGAATAAAGCATGTTTTATATAACTCCTCTATGAAATATGTTTCACCAGCTGAATTGAGAGAGGTCAAGATGTTCTCAGCACACAACGAAAAATACAATTAATCATCACCTGTTGCCACCATGGTACTGGTGTTGTTATGAATTCCGATACAGGTATATTTATTTTCGGAATCGCGCTGAAGACCCTAATTCTAACAAATATATACTTATACACTGGGCGATAAAAAATGTAAAAACTATAAGACTGAAAGCCGTAAAAGAGAGCATTACATACGAAATAATCGAAGCATTAATCGGTCTATGTTCCTTTATTGGATCTAGGGAAAAGGAAAAAGAAAGTCCTTGAATTATTACTGAAAGAGAATGTTGTCCTGCATTTAATGGTCTTGGTGACCAATTCTACGCAAACTCGAAACAACAAAATCCTTAGAGGCATTCATTTGCAGATTGTATGGCCAGTAAAATATATCTAGTTTTAAAGAAGTCAGGTATAACGTGTTCAAATTCGAAAGAAAATTGGAAATCACAGTTCCTCTAAACGAATATACGAAGTAAACAAACTACAAGCAGGTATCTATAATAGGGGCTACCATGCAAATCCAAATTTCATCAAATATATATGCAAATATATATTGTGGATATTTAGGTGTGTGCCGAAAATTATTCAGTAGTTATTTTAAATGAATTTTAAACACCCTTGCAAATATACATGTAATGTAGTTAACATCCCAAAGCCCAATATGGTATTTAAGCCTGGGCGAAATAAAAGACTGTCCCACAACACAGCTAGGTCTTCAGAAACGCAGTTTTATCGGTTTTACTCTTAATTGTAGCAGCACTCTTCTTCTAGAAGCTGAATTATTCTATTATCGATTTTTGATAATTATCAGGTGCCTTCCGAAACAGCAATAAGAACACCCTAAGACACACAAAATACCACAGGGTTAATTTTCAAGAAAATCGACTCAACCATTTCCGAGTCCATAGGGAAAGAAATAATACTCAGACACACACACACATACACACGCAAAGTCCTATTTATGTGTAAGTTTACATTAAATATATATGTGTTTAATTGGCTTTCAAATGTATACAATAGTGTTTCTATTCGTGTATATATTTATACACAAATACTTCAATAAGTATATGTGTAGGTAAGCATATATCTGCTTATCACGTTATGAATGATTACAGATATGGAAATATTCACGTATTTTGTATGTGTATATCATTGTATTAGTGTTTTCAGGTTTGTGTTTATAAGTGCACTTATGTATTTGTTTGTTTCTGAAAGATAGGTAAAAATATCGAGACACCAGGGTCTCTTGACTTCATTCACTCTTTTTATACAAGTGAGGGTGGAGTTTCTTTTTTAATCTCATTTTCCCCTGTTCTTCGCGCCACAGTTAGAAGACAAATCTCGAAAGAATTCCTTTCCCGCCGAATCTTTTACCGGTGAGATGCACTAGGAAAAAAAATCACATCATTTCCACGTTCCTTTTTTTATTTTATTTATTTTATTTTATTTCATTCAAATATATATATATATATATATATTTATATATATATATATATATATATATATATATTATGCTTTTTGAT
>JAYKTE010320220.1:0-11205 GCA_036873565.1 Xipholeptos notoides | reverse complement strand
AAGAATTTTAATTTTCTTATTTAATATTTTTAATTCAATTTTTTTCTTGCTTCCTAACAAGAAACTTAGTATCTGGTTTGAGTGTCTTAATATAATTTCCAAGCTGTTTTTTTTTTTTTTTTTTGAGAGAGAGAGAAACTGTGAAAAGAACACTCGTAAGGAGAAAATCCATCTTAACTACAATAACAAAATAAACAAATCCAATCAAAAACTAAAATGTAACTGAAAAAATATCAATCCCTGAGGGTGGTCAAGGAAGACCGAAAACGTTTGGAAAAAAGCTTGGAAATTATATTAAGACATTCAACCCAGCTACTAAGTTTCTTGTTAGAATGCAAGAAAAAATCAAATTAAAAATATTAAAAAGGAATATCAAAATTCTTTTTAATGAAACTTGTCGGAATAATGATATTCTGCCTAAATATACAAAAAAAAAATATTTCACTCCTTAACAATATAATCATAATATACTTAGTGTTGAGAACCAGAGGTGTAGATGTCTTTTATTATTGGTTGGTGGATAGATGGATTAATCTAATTCCATTATAAAAATCTTATTTTAATCTTCCATACACTAGCTTTTGAAGTATTGAGTTATAAAAATGGATTTTATTTTATTTTAGAGGAAGAGATCAGCAATATGAGAATAGAATTGGAAAAATATGGTATCCAAATGCCTTCTTTTGGAAAGATTGGTGGGATTCTGGCTAATGAAGTAAGTATTGAAAATACTATATACTTTTATTATGGAACCTATGAATGAATTAACAATTTGAGAAAATATTACAAGAAAATATTCAAACTAATTTTAATATTTTACTTAAATGACTAATTATAATGATTTATTAAGTAATACTAAATTAAGGGATGAAAAGAACATTTGTCAAATACAATTGTTCTTGGCTTAAATAACCTTTTAAGGTTAGCATGTCATTAAACAAAAAAAAAACGACAACCCAACTTATAATTTTAAAGAATTTGTTTATTCTAATCTAGGATATTTCCTATTTGAATATGGTATAAAATTCAACAATCTTCACCTTGTCATTGATTTTAAATCTTTTGTTGAATCTCTGTTTTTTTTTTAACAGTTATCTGTTGATGATGCTGCTTGTAAGTACATTTTGATATAATTTACTTTAAAAAATTGTTTTTATTTAATATGCTCATTATAAGCCTTAGTTTGTAAAACTGTGTTATTCATGTTTAGTTTCAATAAATTTATCTAATGAATAGCAAATGAAATCTGAACTGATTTTTTTTTGTCATTTTTCAGAATAAACAATACTTTAAATGTTATATATAAACCATTTCTAATATAAGGAAAATCCTGCTGATCAAAAGTATGTTTAGTATATAATCATCTGGTCATATTTAAACTAAATTGAATAAATAATCTTAACAAAATTTGTTTGATTTTAAACTATTTTTATAGGGTAACAAAAAAGTGCTCCAAATATAGTCATTACTGCTTTTAAAAGAAAAATGTTTTGAATTGTGAAGAAGTAAAGACTTTGTTTTTCTGTTAATATCAATCAGTCGAGTATTCTAATAATCCGAGAAAAATAAAGCAAATAAAAAATTATTCCACTTGAAGTATTATATTAGCATAAGAATAAGATTTAGCAATCCATTCTACAAATGTCAATTTCTTTTGGAAATCAGCAGTTGAATATCCATTTTAAGGACAGCAGGAGATTATCATTTAAACTTGGGTTGATGATTGGGATCTTGGGAAATTAATTTTAGGATGGCTCTTTTTCAAATTGTCTCTAAGTTGTTTTTTCTGAATTGAGAAAGTCAAAACTATAGGTGCAATTCATTTAATTGTATTTTTTATCTCAAATATTAGAAAAATCTGGAAAATATATTTGGTTTTAGCAACCTTAATTTATTTTTAATTTGAATTTTACTGATAAATCAATGCTTATGTAGGTTTTTATCATTTTAAAATTTTATAATGTATTATTGATGTAATTTTCATCATCAATTATATTGTTTCTATATTTAGGATTGACATTTTTTTTTTGTTTTTAGTACATGCCGCCATTATTGCCATAAATGATGCGATTGAACATCAAGATGCTACTGAAACAATAAAAGCACTCCAGAACCCAGCTGCTATGTTAGTGAATTGTTTAGAAGAGTTTTCCGACTCCTATCAGATTGTATTGTTAGAAGCTAAACAAGTAAAAGCTGAAAATGCTAGAAACAAGGTGATTATATAAATTATTTAACTGATTTCTGCTGAATCATGTGTCTCGTTGAGAAAAATAATTTTGTTAAAAAAATTAATTTAAATAATATTGTATGCACTATTTAACCCATAGCTGGGGGGAATGTAGGAGTTCATACCTTTCCCAATGGTATTAGTCCAAATGTGAATGTAAACAGAACAACTGGGATTTGAACTTGCGAATTATAATTCCAAAGTCTGGCTGCCTTTCAACTGCCCCAAGTAGACCTCCCCTAACTTTTTTAGTAAAAACCGATTGTCTAAATTTATCAAAAAACATTTTTTTATCTATTTTAAATTAATTTTTCCAAAATTATTTGTCATCCTTGTTTTATTTTCAACTTTCAGAGTATTGATCCAAACAGTACATATGAAGCTGATGCTTACGATGAGTTATTAACCCAAGCTGAAATTCAAGGTTACTTAAATAAAGTTAATAGTAAGTGTATATTTCTTAAAAATTAAACTTTGTTTTTGATTGTGTTTTTTCATTTTCATTGAGATTTGATAATTCAAATGTTGGTATTTGAATTGTAATATAGATAATTTTATACTTATCTATATTATATATTATACTTGGAAATGTGTAAGAATATTAATTTCAATGGTTCTTGATTTTTAGAGGTGCGAAGTAAAAAAAATAACAGTCTTTATAAGAGTTAATTAGGTTTTCTTAAAAATTATGCTCGCAACTAGCACATACCAACTCCATGACTAGCTGTAAGTCTGTTGGTAGCTTTTACTTTTATCTAGACTAATATTAAGTATACATCTGGGTTCAATGAGAAAAAAAAAGAAGTTTCCTATTTTTCTCAAGTCTGTTAGAAAACAATTTGCACTTAGTGTGTCAGAGTTATGAATTTGGCTTGTCAAATTCAGTATCTACCATTAATCATTACATAAGAGTTTGAATACATTTAGCTTGCTTTCTGTATATGAAAAATACTCTTACTAGATATTGTCCATCCATTAGTTTGGTGGACCATGTATGGTACCACAAAAATTTTGACAGCCAACTGCCTCAATTTTCCTTTGGTCCCTCAAGATTTTAGGCATCTTTCAATATGAAGATATCATTAAAATGGTGCAAATGAAGAGGAAACATTTTCATGTATTTTTTTTTTTCATTCAAGTCTATCGTCCCATCTGCCAAAAGAGAGGAATAGATTTTTGTTTGTTAAATTTTGGCAGGTTTTATGCAAATAATTTGTACTTTGATGTTCTCTTAGTTTATGAAAAAAATCATTGCCATGACAAACAGGATTTCTTAATATATCTATTTTATTTTGTCTTTTTCACTATTCTGATACCTCTAAAATATAATAGAAATTAAGCAATTTATATTTTATACTGTAAGTTTAATGAGACTTCTACCTTATGCAATTAGTATGTTTTTGTTTGTTTATTTTTTGTTTCAAATGAAAAATAATGAGAGTGTAAATGACAAAACTGGATTACCATTTGTATAGCTACATATGTTTTCTATTTGTTAGTTTAACAACTTCCCTTTCAAATATTAAACATTAGTTTTCAATTTGTTTGTATTATTTTGAAATTTACAAGAGAATTATTAAATATTTTAAGATAATTCAAACAAAAAAACCTTTTATTTCAGCTCTCATGTACTTAGATTGCCTAAATGATGCAGTTTTAAAAAATGACAGTGAAGCACTATTGAATTCCTTGACCTCAAATTTCCTTGCTTTAAAGAATATTAATGCCAGTAACATTGATTTTTATATGAAGACTCTTCAAGAAGCTCTTGTGCTCAAAAAGGTTTGAACTTTTTCATTGTATTTGCATAATAGTATTAATTATTTTCATCAAATCTTGCAGCTATTCATTAAAAAGCTGGTACGTATGGCTTAAATTCTATTGGATTATTCTATTTTTGGTAACTTCTATTAATTGTGTAAGTTGGGTTAAATATAAGTATAAATTCAAGTTCAATAGTTTTATATCTGGATATGATTATATAGAAAATCTTGATATATAGAATTTATTTTAATACAAGGGTGATTCCAAAAGTAATGTCTCCTATTTTTTTTATTCTGACCGAATGGATCAGAGAGGATTGCAAATTACATTATTATGATGACTGACCTTTTGCATATATTGACAGTGTGAGACTCTTAAGAAAGCAACACCTGTTATGGGCATTTGTCAGTAGCAGAGATGCTTTAATGAATTCCTTGATGCAGAAAAGATTGAACCAATCAACATCCATCGGTGTCTAACGCTTACAAAGTCAATGCAATTTTGGTGTCAACACAGTTAGAAAATAGGTTTGTCAATTTCAGAGGTTGCCTGTTTTAATGATACCACTTCTGTCTGTGTTGCTTTTCAACTTCTAAAAAATAACTTTGAAAAAAATAGGTGTCATTACTTTTGGAATGGTCCTCTTAGAAATATGTATTTTTACTTGTCATTTATGAAATGAATAGTTTTCCATTAATCATTATTCAATTATAAAATTTATTAAAGTTCTTTAGTGGCTATGATAATAAGTTGGATTTATAAGTCCAGCTTGTTTGACAACTCTTTTTTTTTTTTCGATCCGGCAAAAAATCAAGGACCACAAATGATAAACAATGAAATATTTATGGATCTGCAATTTCCTAGTCATTAATATGAAAAAAAATGTCAAGAGGAGTTCTACAGTACTAAATGTTTCAAAATTGTCGACAGAAAATAAATAGGTGCAAATCAAGGACTAAAAATAATGCAAAATATATTGAAAGTTAACAGGATAATGTTTTTGGATCTGCAACCATTTGATTCTGAAACAAAATGAGTAGGCACAATCTAAACTTAATGATAGAATCATGGAAATTGAATTTATTGAAAAATAAAAGTTTACCATTTTACGATTAACAACCATTTAGTTATAAACGCAAATCAAAAATATAAATCAATTATGAAACTCCTGTTGATTCAGATTATTCATTTTAATGTTTCTATGGGCTTTTTTTTTAAATTAAATTAGTATTTACTATTAAAAAAAATGAAAATCAATGCAGAGCAATTATTAAGACTATAACTATAAAAACATGCCTACCAAATGGAGTTTCCATGTTTACAGTGGAAATTTATGCAATAAACCTTGTCCTGAATAAATCCAGAAAATTTTGACGCCATTTCTGTACTTCAAAGGATGAAAAACAGAAAATTAGACAATCCTTTAACTGTCAGTTATTAAACAAATAATGCTAGAGATAGCAACAGTAGTGGAATAAACCAAAATGTACAACTAACTCAACAAAATGCAACTGATCTTAAAAGAAAGAAAACTAGAATCAGATAATGCAAGTGTTGACACATTTTTTGGTCTAATAGCTATAGTGTATGACCATTTAACATTTGAGCACTTCTATTTATACATAGGGGTGTAGAAGATAGACAAATCAGAGAAGATAACGAATGCAAACTATATTATATAATCCACTACAATAACCTGATTTTCAGTTATTACCAGACTTCTCTGCTGGACAGACATAACTCTCTCTCCTCATGAATTTGGACTATTATTGCCAATTTTATTTTGCCTGGAATTACTGCTGCTGCTAAAACAATTTTCTTTGGACCTATTATCGTTTGGATTAATTTTTTTTCTTTATTATAAAAGGTTACTTTTTATAATATCCTAAAATTAAGACCACTTTGTCTTTGGCCACATCAGACTGGCTCATTCCTATATATTTAAAAAAGAATTCCCCAATTAAATTTTCTGAAAAAGAACTAGACTCCTATGAAGTTATAAATCTACTGTCATACCAAAATCAAATTTTACCCATAAGTATGTGGCATAAAATTACTTCAAGAGTTGACATACTGTAAAAACCACCAAACAAACCTAAAGTGGTTTTAGCAGATATAAAGCTATTGACCAATCATTAAGAATTAATGGATGCAAAAGTCTTTTGTAATTAAAATGTCTTTCTAAAAGAAATTTCTATATACTAACTTTCTGAGAGATCTCTACTATAAAAAAGGGAAGTGCATTGTAAAAAATATATATATATAAAGGAAATTATTAAAAGGACATGACAAGTATTTCTCTACATCAGATACTATTGTAGAAAATGTTAATTATTCGGTAATGGATTAAAAAAAAGGTTTATCCCTATTCTCTGTAATTATCAGGATTAAAGTAAATAGGAGAAAAAGATAAGTATTTTAAAATTCTATATTTTTTATGTTTAACAAAAATATTTGTGATTTAATTTTTTTTTTTCAATTAAATATGCTATAGTATTTTAAAACAACTGAAAATAAATTTACGAATACTTTTAATTGATGTGTAGTTAGGATTAACAAAAAATAAAATTGAAAAGGGGGAGGGAGACACAAGAGTTACTTCCCTTGGTCCTGAGTTACTTCCCTTAAAACTGACCGACATTTCTAGTGTGAACGCGATTTATTACTTATAAATATTTATTTATTTTGTGCCGATTTTGCAGGTTTGGTGATCCTACTCTCGTATTCTGTATTTTATAATCATACCGCTAGCTATTTTCAAATCAGTTTTGCTCTACCATCAATCAAAACATTATTTTTGTTAAGTATATGCTGGTTTTACAATTAATATTAATAACAACAATAACAAATAAGTATTTACATTTGGTCATTCCATCTAGTCTTGAATAACTACTAAAGCTGAATTGTTTTTGTTTTTTTTATTATTTTCCATTTTCTAATTTTTCTCTGTAAATATGTTTTGGTTTATATGATAAAATGATATTGTTTTATATGATAAAACCTTTTGAACCTAATATTGGCAACTGCTATCTTTCCATTGAAATTCCACTGACATTCCATTGAAATTCCACTGACATTCCAGTGAAGCTGGAAATGTAATCTCACATGAAATTTGCACTATCTTTAAACTGAACAACTACTAAGTTTTAAATGATCAAACAAATTGTGTTCATATCTAATGAATCAAACTTATAAATTTTTATTTCAATCTATATCAATTTGAAAAAAAAAAAAAATTAGAAAAAAGACAGTTACTGGACAATTATTTTTATTATTAGTTAAATTTGTAAGTCTTAGTAAAATGAAAGTTTTCTTTGTTTTTGAATATGACAGTAGTATAGAAAGAGAACAAGTTACTGATCATGGTTTTTGGTTTTCTACAGAATATTGCTACAGATCTAGATATATTGTTTTAAAATAACTTTTGATCATAAAATGTTGGTTTGTAAGACACCAAATCCTTAGAAAGAAAACTCTCTTTAGGCTGTTTAGTATTTCAACACTTGTCACCTTTTTAGTTATTGTTATCTATCTACAGTGTTCACTTCCCTATTTCCTTGAAGGTAAAGCAGACAGTAAAACAGGATTTCATTGGAACAGGAATTCAGATCCTGATTCTAATATGGTTAGTTACTATAATCCATAATTCTAAATACTTTTATGAGCTTCTTAAATTTATATTATTTTATATTCATTATGAATAGTCAAATAAACTTTTTTTCTTTTTCAGAATAACAATGGAGAAGATGTCCGGCTTGATAAGGATGATGTTCAAGTGGCTACAAATGTTGCCAATGAGGATGCTGACATAGAATGCCAAAGTATGTAGATAATTTATTCATTATAAAAAAAAATGTTCTTTAATTTTTACATTAAAAAAAATGAAAACTATTAATGCGTTGATTATCATTCTTACTATTGACACATTAGGAGTTATGTTTTTGTTATTTTGTTGATCTGCAACTTTCAAAGCAAGGAATAGATTTAAATCAAATTTTCTGAAAAAGTTAAAAATTGTCCTATGAAAAAATGTTTTATGAAGAGGATTTTAATCTAGTTTCAGTAATTTTTAAAAACTTAATATTCTAGTTATTTTATATTTTAGAGATAGTTGTTTTACCTCTTCATTTTACTATTTTTTATACTAAAAAAAAATCTCTGGAATGAAAAGTTGAACAACTTATGATAATGTCCTGCTCACATTTTGAAAAAAACTTAGTGTTTGCCATATTTAAATATCTTTTTTTCTAGAAAATTGAGAAATGATTTTATTTATGCTTATACTTTTTATTATACATATTTCAGTTTTCTTCTTTTATTTTTTTCTTATATAGTTATACTTTTCTCATACCCATTTCATATTTGTCTAATCACAAATTAGAATTATTTTTGTATTTAAAGTTCTGTTACTTTATCTAATTTATTAGACAAATAAAAATGATCCTGATATTTATTATTGATTGATTTCTATATTCCAATTCCAATTGTAATGTATTGTGTGAAGTTAATTGAATGAATATGAAAAGAAATTAATAATTTCAAAAAACCTAACTATGGTTAAAAGAAATATTTTTGGTTTTTAATTCTAGTATTTTAAATGTCCTAGTTATCAAACAAGATCTTGATGTTTTTCTTTATAACTTCCAATAATACAATCATCTTTTTTTTTTTCAGAACAAATAGCTGTAAAAAACATCAACAATTGTATTGAACATGGAGATGCAATGCAACTGATAAAAGTTCTACAACATCCAGCTGCACTTTTGAGTCCTGTTGATGACTCTGCACCAATGTTGTATTATGATGAATTTTGCAGCATTAGAAATGAAAAACAATCTTCTTTGGAATATCATGAAATTTTTAATGCTGTCAAAAGTAAATATTCTAAATTCCAAAATTCAAATAGAAATTGAGTATTTAATGTTTAATATTATATAATTTAAAATCAAAAAATATTAAGATATCTATTATTTTAGAAGGAAAATAGAATTAATGAATGTTTTTATTCCTATTTTTTACAAAAATAGATTTCAATTAGAACTGAACCTCATTGACACAAAAATTTTGGTTATTTGGTTTTAGATTGACTTATATTCCATTAACCATATTTTCTCTTATGGACTGTCATGTTAAGTTATCAGCATTAGCTGTTTGGAATGAATGCTTAGATATTTTGATTTGTTTTCATGGCTACTGATTTAAGGCAGTGTTAATCAAACTTTTATAAAAAGGATAACATTTGACAATGAATATGCCAGTTCTTTCTCATATTCATTATTAACTATAAAATTTACTAGCAAATTTGACACATAATTAAATGAAAAGGAAATAATCATTAAATGAATATAAGAAACATAATTTTATTCAGTTGACAATGTAACAAATATATGCAATTCAAATAGGCATGACTGACTAAAAATACAATTCTGACTTTCATTCATACAACTGCATGATAATATATTAAAGTGGGCTACAATTGACTGTCAAGTCTAGTCTAATGCAGCTCATAACTACTTTAACCCTTACATATTCATATCAAAACTTATATGAAATCATTTCATATAAAAAATATTTTGAATTGACTTTATATTTCATTTGATGAAATTTATTAACACTTCGTTATTTATTCATATCTGAATTTTTTTTATTTTTAGTACTTTCAGCTATTGCTGCTATAAACGTAGCCATTGATCGAAGGAATTCTCAGACAACTTACAATGCTTTGTGCAACCCTAATGCACATATCACAGGACTAGACATTGAACTGAGTGAAAAATATATCAATAGTTTAGTTATTGCAAAGCAAAGGAAAATTGGGGTGAGCACCTTTTTATATAGATTTATCAGTTTATTTCTTTGTGAATTAAATAATAAAAAGATTAACTCCATGCATAAAATAAACTAAATACATAACAAAATGTTATAAGTGTCTATTTTAACTATAACAATAAAGTACAAATTTTACTACTCTGTAATTTATTTAAATGAAATGCATTTAAACTTATAATTATCTAGGTTTGTTTGTTTAGATTTATGGCATATCAGCCTAGATGTGTTTAATGCCAATTAAGTTTTTCAAATAGTGATAGTTTGGTGGAAAGCAAATATATATTTGAACTATAATTTGCTAACCGAAAACTAAGTAAAATAAAACAACATTAATAATAATTCATATTTTTGAATATTTGATTTTATTTAAAAAAAAAAAAAAAAGAAAGTGCTAGACTCAATTTTCCATATCCACTATTTTATAATGATGAAAATATTTGTAATTTTTTGAAGTGAGAGCTATATTTACAAAAATGATCACATTAAAACTATTTCTAATTTTTTTTAGTTTATATTCAATTTGTAAAATATATTCATTTGACTGGGAATGATATTTTCAAATATTATTTTCTTCTATAAATCCTCCTTTTATCTGAATATTTTTGTTGCCCCCCATTCTGGAATATTTATTATAAAATATTTTGAAATACACATTTTTTTTATTAACAAGTACAAGCATTTCCATGTTTTATAAACCATTCAAAATATTTGATTCATTTTTATACATTTTATGAAAATAACTTTGAATCCTATATTTATTGCCATTTAAAAATTGGATGTGTTGACACCTAATTTTGGGAACTTATTTTTTTAATAAATTTATGCCTTTTTTTATCTAGTCTTTTTTGTTTTAGATTATTAGGAAAATACGATTATACAATTTTTAAAAAAATACTAATATTTTAAATTTGTTTTTGTAGGCGTCTTGTGAGCAACTCACTCATCATGAAATAGTGATGTCTGTCGAGAAAGTACACCAACAAGTACAAGAGGAGCATGAAAGTAAGTGCTAATGAACTATTAATGGTACTAAGATACATATTAGGTATAGATATAACGTGGCTGGTTTATGTGTCCAAAACTGAAGGAAAATGTGGGAAGTAGGAGAAACACTGAGAATAGTTTTATCATTTGGTGTGGGTGGAGGGATCAATGGCATCATTTGACAAAAAATCCTTTATTCGGCAAGAGTGCAGTTTCACGGAATAAATACTCTCGACTCCTTTTTCACATAAAATGAGCTTTTTCGGTAATCACCGATTTTACGTTACTATGGAAACAGTGTCGGTATTTGAGAAATTAATTGTTTTAAATAAGCAGAACTTTTTTTTTCAAAAATAAACAATATAAACCTTTTTTTCTTATTTCAACAAAAACATAAT
>JAYKTE010320109.1:0-11205 GCA_036873565.1 Xipholeptos notoides | reverse complement strand
GAAAACAAAAAGATTTAGAGAAACAGGTTATTGATTTGACAATTCAAATTGAGCAAGTGTTAAAGTGTGACACCTTTGCCAGTTTGTAAATTTTTTTATAAAGGTGTTGTTTCAAGTTTGATAATATTGAAACTGACCAAAATTTCTGAATTTCCTCTTTGTCTATCATCTTAGAGAATTCGAAAATAAAACAAAACTTCACCTAAATTTATTGGTTTATTCATAAAATTAGAGTGAAATAGCATTACATTGGTTTGGCTAGTAAATTTTAGCATTATATAGGTTTGGCTAGTAAATTAAAATATTTAGTTGTCAAAGGTCAACTAAAATCAAATTTGTCTGTAGAGCCCTGATTTGTTTATTTTGTTGTAATTTTTTAGCAAATACAAATATGGTAAGAATTAATTTTCAAATAGTTTAATATCTAATATCATTTTTACAGAAATTTACTTTTGGGATTTAAAAAAAAGAAAAGAAAAACTATTGTAAGGAATAATTACCTGGTAAAATTTCAAAGAGATATTTGTCTGGATTATCTGGGCAGAATGAATGGGCAACAACTCTGTTTCCTGGTAAAAAAATGGAACCAAGAGATTTGAGATCACCTTCACGATTGAAGTAAAATAAGCAGACACCATTGAGGACAACCCATCGTCTCTGCCAGGCTTTAACTCGAGCTCTTTGCTTTTTCAACCAGCCTTTCTTTATAATTGGTTGTATAAAATTCACATCCATGGTCATCTAAGGAAGAGAGAGAAAAAAAATAGAAAAACAAACAAAAAATAGGTTATTAAAAAGGGAAGACAGACAAGTGTAAATAAATAATATCAGTTAACCACATTTAAATCATGTTAAACTCAAAATCAAGCAAAAACATATTAAAAAAAAAAAGAACAAACTAATCCTTTAGTTTTTACAGATTTAATCCTAATTCTTAGAACAACATTTTTTTTCTTTTTCTGTTGTTGAAAGGAAATACTTTAGGTTTTCTGTTATTCTTTAAATTAAAAACATGACGAAATGGACATTGATAGTCTGAAATTATTTTTGACAAAAAACTGAAATAACAAATTATATGTATGTACATAAGTGTGTGCAGCATTTTTTATTTATTCAAACAAGTTTGACTAAGGCAATTGGAAACAACTAAGTAGATGGGATATTTCTGTTCCCTTTAATCAAACTTGTTTGAGTATGTTTATATATATATATATATATATATATATATATATATATAAACAATGTATGTTTTGATAAATGGTTGTTACCTTAATGTACAAAATTAGGATTGTCAAAATTCTGTTAAATTCAATAGAATTATTGTATCAATAGATAGAATAACTTTATTGATTTGTTTGATGATTTAATGCCAATTCTAAATTCAATTGAAAAAATATGTGAAATGAATGAAAACTGAAAAAAATTGATTTTGTTGTAAAGGTTTTACTGCAGATTGATTGATTGTTTATTAGCCTATCAACAGGGTCATTTAAGGACAATGGTGTGTTTTTGTTGTTTATTTTTGTGATAAGATCTGTCCAGGAAGTTTATTTGTTTTTTTACTTTTTGATGGGTCAGAATGAGTTTGGAAAATATTGTGAAGAACAAGGATTGTTTTAATTTTTTTTTCTTTTTTATATGTCAAACCGTTGTTAGTTGCTAAAAATTTCACCATTGTATAAGTAGAATGCTGAATGGGCCAAGATTTATTCACATTTTTGTCATTAGGTGTAAATGAAACATGTGGGACTTTGCAGAGTACAAGTTGAATTTGATAATTTGAAAATGAATAATCTACTTTGAAAATATTTGGATTTGACTAGAATGGAAAACCAATATTAATATCACCATCCTCATCATCAATGCTTTAATGTTTCTATAGAAAAAGCAGAAAATAATATTAAGCAACGGAAAGTTGCTATAAAAATAATAAAAATATTCAAAATTATAGTTTTTGACATTTACAACTCAATGTTTATATCTATAATAATATTCTATAGCAAATAAAAGTGGTGTGTGAATTCTACATTTCAGTTCAATTGATTAATGGGTACCATGAATCAATTGAACTGAAATGTAGAATTTCTATAAATTAATGATTCTAGATAAAAGATGAAAGGCTTTTACAATAAAGCTATCAATGCTCTACTATGCATAAATGTAAGACAAGCCAAGGAACAGAAAAGACACAAAAACCCCCAGAAAATCCATAAAGATAGAAAGAGAATTGAATTGTATAGACAGATAGAACACCAGAGGCAACAGAAATATCATGGAATGTTTGAGCCTTTCTCCATTTTTGATGACAACTTACAATAAAATTATTTTTAATTCCAAATTCAACAACACTCAAATTTTATCAAATGTTCAACCTAATTAAATGTCTTGTATTTTCTATGATCCCCATGACTTTGTTTTTCTTTCATTAGTGTCATTGTCAATCAAAATCTTTGTCACTTTCTCTACTTTCTATTCATCCCAAATGTTTGTTCTATGACAAATGCTATTTTATTCCTTCCAAAATCCAATACTTATCTACAGTTGTAAATTATTATTGAATATTTTGAACAACAATATATTTTTTTCATTCAATTGATAAATTTTTTAAACTTTTTTTGCTGATGATTATGTAATTATTTCCAATAATATAGTAGTTTTAGTATTAGACATCATCAATTATAAATTCCCTAATCCTTGTACCATTCACATAAACTCTGAATATAGTAGATTATTTATGACTGTAATGCATAATTGTGCAATCTAAAAAAATAATTATCTAAAGAAATAGCTTCATTGAATATTTGTTTTTTTGCAGGACATCCAAACATTTTTTTATGATTGTTTCAAGGTTTTATTGTTATGCAAATTTCTTCATAAAGAATTTTTCATTTTAAAAATAATCTAATTTTTATTACATTCATTTGTTTGTTATGCTTCTTAGGGCATCTCTTTCATCAAAACAATTTTGAAATCAAGAAAAACGTCTATGATAGGGGTTGTTTTCTCAGACTCAATATCAGCAACAGAACGATGAAACTTTCAGGTCATAAGAGCAGGAGTTCAGTTATCATAACAATGCAAATTGCAATCCCCTTTGATCCACTTGGGCAGAAAAAAATTGGGGGCATAACTTCTGGAACAAACTTTATGATATTTGAAAAATTGCTTGAAAAAGTTATCCTTTTTGAAAATTCTTGTAAATACAAATATTGAGAATTTCCAATTCTGCTGAGATTTAAAAAAGGAAAAGGAAAAAAATTAAACCAAAATAATTCACTGTGTGAAGAGTTTTTTTTTTTTTTTTTTTTTTTTTAATGCTTCAATTGCCCCAAACAATGAAAAAAGATAAAAAAAAAAATGAAGAATACAAAAATAAAAAAAAATCCCAAGAATCCATGACCAAAACATTTTCTTTTTTTAGGTAAAAGATAAAGTGGAAATAATCCAAATCCACCATTCATCTTCTGAAATATTCTCTATGTTGTTGTTATTATTAACATTATTATTTCTTAAAGTAACAACATATTTTGGCTTTTTACTTATTTATTCCTTTTTTATTACATAAAAAAGTATTGTCTAGAAAAGGATGTTAGTCTAGTTTTGATTATTTTAATCATGTCCTCCTTTCCATCTTTATTTCTGCAGTTCTTTTACTATTTATTCTTAAACAAAAAAAGGTTTTATGAATATTTTTAGTGCAGTGAAAACAGGAAATAAGTAAATACTTGAATCCCAATTAAAAGAGAAGAGGAAAAAAAAGATAAAAAGAGAAAGGATATAGAAATTTATGAAAAATAAAGAAAAAAAACCCACTAACAAAGAGGATTGGGTTATATTTCTTTCTTTATTTTATGATATATTGGCCTTAATTATCTTTTAATGATAGATCATTGCAATTTGTAAATAGAGTTTCTGTTTAACTCATAACTGAGTGGGAGGGGAGAGAAAAAGGTAATTTATATCTTTCTCAGTGGTATTAGCAAATGTTGTGGTACTATGCTTCACGACAGCTAATTGGCCGCTGGTGTGGTGATTACCACATGTTTCGACTGGTCTCCCTCCATTTCTTTCCCCGCCCATGTTGCTTCAAGATCCGAGGAGAGAGAGGATGTAGTCCAGTCGATAAAGGTTGGAATTCTTGTTGGAGAGAAGAAAAATAAAGTTGCCACGCAAATGAAGAAAAATGACGAACAAGCGTTTGTTGTAACAGCAACAAACGTTTATTAGCACAGTTTTTTTTAAATTATTTTTTATTAAACACCGCAACTGGGGGTTGAAAGCGGTTGAGTGTTAAAAATGGCGAATGGCAACAGATTTGGTTTTTTTAGGCGGCGAATTCTGAACCAAACGCAAATTTTTCGCTTTTGTGTGTCCTGAATCCCAAATAATCAGTTTCTGATTGGTTGGCCAATGGGGTTTGAAGACCAATCACTATCGTTGTAACAATCCTCCTTTTTGCCTGATTAGTTGAGAAAAAGGTCCAATCTGCCACAACTATTGGTTTAACCAATAATCTAGTAATTCAAGGCCTTGTGCCAAACTTGGTGACACAGAACTAAATTTATCCACCATTTTAAAAAATAAATTTTTTTTTATGCTTTGAAATTTGATGGCTTTTTGACATATCTGCATCGGTGAATATTGTTTTATTTTCAGGGACAATTTTTTTAGGTCATTGAGTTCTGGTTGTTCTCAAAGTTTTAAACTTAATGACTTTTAGTTTATTTTAAAACCAGATTCTCAAAAAAAATACTTGGGTACCGAAAATGAATTTATTTTATGTTTAATAAAATACTTATTATCATGATTTAATTATCATTTAATTAATTATCATTCAATAAAATAACTATTATCATAATTTAATTGATCATCATTTAATCAATTATCATTTACCTAATTATAATTAACCAACTACAATCAACCAAATTTATCCAATTAACTACCATTTAATTAATTTCACCAGTCAACCTCATGACGCTTAAATCCTAGTGTTATAATGTAACAGAATGAGAGAAGTGATTTGAATAAAAATGATTTTCTTTTAGATTAAAGAGATTTCTTAAGAATTAGATTAAAGAATATTTCATGTAAATCAACTAAACCGGGACTCTTGAGAACGCAGTTCCACTTAAGAGATGAAATGGGAGGACAACAAGAAGACAAAAGAACAAAAACAAGTTGGTTGGCCAAACAACCAACCAACCACACTTAAATGACATATCAACTGAATTCATATTACAAGGAAGTAAGCAAAAGAGGAGCATACAAGTGGGGAGGAGACTCTTCTTCACAAATAACAATCTGAAACACAAATTAGTCAAGTCAAGATTAATTTATTTTTAATTCATTTAATTTTATAACAGTTTTTAAACTTCAATAACCCACATAACCAGTTATAAGATACAGTTAATCATAATGAGAGTATAATTGAACTAAATCAGTTGTTAGAACAGAAGATAAAAATAAAAATTTGTTTGTTAACTCCTTAACAAATAGCAAATTTTCTGATAAAAATGTTTCGTATTCAGCCAAACTTGGTTTATATGTTTATTGTGTAGCATTATTAATTCAGGTTAAAAAGAATGAATGAACTTGTCTTCTGGCACTATGTGAAAAATTAATTTTTTGACGAGATATCTCAAAACCCATGGTTCACAAGTGTTTGGGGTTGTGCAGTATCCTAGGTCAATGGTGATGCGATGATTCTTATCTATATTTTCTATTCATTGTACTTCTTCCAAAAATATCAACTTGAACTAGATTAAGGTAGTGAAATTTAGAAGTCACTTTGTCAGTGAAATGCTGTAGAAATTTGTGATATTTCTATATTTTTCCACCTTTGAAATTAAAAGCTAATTCTTTTTTAAAGATGTGAATCTAATTCTTGTTATTGGTTCTTACCACATAAAACATCAGTTATGTTCTTTTCTAAAATGTGATAAATCAACCTGCCATATTGTGCAGTCGGTTAATAACACTAAATTACTTAAAAAAAAGAAAAGAAAGAAAAAATCTTTTAACAGAAAAAACAGATTTTGTTGTAGCCTTATGTTTCACAAAGAATCAAGAAGTAGGAGGAACTGTTTGTCTTTTTTTAAAGCTTGACCACTTTTCAAGTATTTGGACTCAGATGAGTTTTGAGACCTGATAATCTACTAAGAAGGCATTGTAAATGCAACAAGCTTTCCAATGGCTTCCACTGCCAACACTAACAATGTTTCTATTGATTGCTACATCATTTGATAAGGCTCTCCTTCATTGTTATCATCCATTTTCTACAGGTTAAAGAGGAATGGATCTCTGATCCATCTATTTAATGTTTTCAACTCACTCACTGAAAAGTAAGTGGCAAATGAGTTAGGGATGTTTTAAATGGGTTCTGTTATTTCAGGAGCAACAGCTGGGTTTAGCAGTCTACTTCAGCAACTCTACTATCCAAGATAGAAAATCACTGTTCATTGTGCTATTCAGGTACATTAAGGAGAAAGAGAAAGGATTGCATCAACTTTATAGGTGTCAAAGAAAAATGAAAGGATAAAAAAAAAATTAATCAAATTAAAATATCAATATAGAGTATTAGTCAAGAAGAAAACAAAACAAAAAACAATTAGGGGGTCAGGGCATTTCAGTAAAAGGTAAGAAAGAAAATGAAAAATAAATATATTCAAAGTGCAACTTGCAAACAACAGAAAAACCTTTAATGATAAAGATGCTAAATCAATATCAAATAATTTCTCTATACATACACAAACACAATCAATTTTCTAAGCCTTAGCTTATAGCCTATATTATTAAAGGTTTTTTAAAACTAAACTATCCCAAGAATACTTGTAATGAATATAGACCTGAGAATCAATTCTAACACAAGCTGGCATCTGTTTTAAACCAATGCAATCAAAATTGTATCAACAGAACAAAGTCTAACAACATATAAATAGTAAACTAATTCAAAGGAAATAATATTAAGTCTATTTTTTCTTTGGATGGCAAGAAAAAATATATGTTCCAATGCAAGTTTAAGATCAAGAGGAAGCAAAAATCAATCAGAAGAGGATTTCAAATTCTCAATCATTCCAAAATTAGATATTTGATACCCTCTCCTCAATAACAACTTAGTTTTTCAGTCGTCAATAATACAAATATTTGGATAAATTTTAAATATTTTTTTAATTTGTTAAATACAATAATAACCAATCAAGAATTTTACAAAAAAATTGAAAAATATTTGAAAATACAAAATGTGCATCCTGTTGTTGAATAAATATTATTCCTAAGCATACGTCATTATCTTTAGATTTGAACTCACATATTATAATTAATTCTGACCACTTGTCCTCTGCTCTACTGAAAATGTCATGACAGCCAAAAGAAATTAAAATTTTATAAGTTAAAAACATAAAAAACAAAACAATAAGACCTTTTGCATATATGGAAGGATTTTTTTTATTCATAAAACCTAAGAAATATTGGATATTACAAAGAAAACAATGAATTTGAAAAAAATAGAAATTTCAAATATTACTATGACAAGAAAATTTTAAAATCATAAACATTCCACTTGTATGAATTTTAAGAACATGAATTGAAATGAAGATGATTTTCATCAAAATGCAGTGTTTACTCCTCTTTGAAGTTGAAATATTTATCTAATTCTGATTACTTATAAATATTGATGGATATATATATATATATATATATATATATATAAGCATTATCATTTTAAAGAGTTATAATCTCATTGAAGTGGAGATTAACGAGTTAATTAATAAGACAGGTTTGTATTTAAAAAATAAGACCATTCAAATCTTCTTTAGATAACAATTGTCAAAGCAAACAGAAATGTAGCTATTAGATTGAGACGGATAAAAAAAATGTGAGACAATGTGGGCTTCACTTTGACAAGTTGTCTTTTTTTTCTAAAAAAACATTTATATGAAAATAGATTTTTCTGTTTTCCATTTACTAAAGAAGCTGAACTGTAAATCAATTAGTGAGAGATTCGGACATGGACTTGGATCTCTCCCAAACCATTCTTGGAATTAAGAAATATAAAAATAGTTGAGAAAAGAAAAGAAATCAAAACTAACTAAAACTGTGCAAAGGAAAATAGTCAAACAGCAATTCAACATTTAGAATCAGTGTTAGTGGCATATAGAGCTTTTTGAAACCAACTCTAACTCATGTTAGTCATATAAGACTTTATGCGGATAGCTATGACCTGGTCTCACCTATGGTGTGTGTGTAATGCAGGATTGGCTTGACCATCAAGGTTGGAAAAACTATGCTCATATACAGCAGGCACCTCAGTATCATTGATGGCTCTGTGTATAGTACACTTTATAGATCATAATACTTTACACTAGCAAAATCCTAGTCCTAAAACAATAGAAAATGGAAAATAGACTTGACTATTAATATCTTAGGCAAAGATTAGGGGTTTTGCTGTATGCATCATGATACAAGAAGTTATCCGTGGAATGAAATTATTTATCAGAAAGACTTTTGCCAAGAATTGGTTCATTCAGATAAAAGATTTTGGTGGAGAAAAATGTTTAAATTTGACCAATTTTATATCAATTCTTTTATTTTTTTCATGAAAATTAAAAATTATGTATGAAAATGATATCAAATTATGATACCATTTATTGGTCATAGTTCTTATTTGAAAAATTTCAAAGATCCTAAAGTTAATATCATAATAGAGGTCACTAAATGTTTTCTAGTTTTACACCTTCAGTAAAAACAATTAATTCTAATGTGAAATTAAAAAGCTAATTTATTAAAAAAAAATCAGTGTCAGTCATCTTTATAAACCTAAAAATCTAGCCTATATAGAAGCATCTCATATCAATTACTTTTTATTTTTTGTTCACACTCACAGTAAGATTTTATCTTTATGAGAACCAAAAATACTTGAATGACCATGGCTTTCTATTAAAATAAAGTTTTGAATAAACAGATTGGTAATTGGTTTGACAGTCTATCCTGTTACTTCCCCCCTTCCTTCCTTCCTTACAAATGATTAATAGATCATTAAACACAAGCAAAGCAAAGCAAACCTCCCTCTTAACACCATTAAACTGATCATTAAAAAAATTGAAAAAAAAAAAAAAACAAAACTAAAAGATGTCAACTTTTCAAAATTCTAAATAAAAGCAAATATATATAAAAAAGATAAATGACAGAGTTTTTTTCAAGGTTTTAAAACACATTTAGTTTCATTATCAAGATATTTATAAAACAGAATAACAAGAAAGATTAGCAAAGATAGACAGACAAATAGAGAGGGAGGGAGATAATGGAAGATAAATAAAGAATCAGAAAATTGAAAAGAATAAAGCAAGAATTAAAGATAGAAAGGAAGAAGGGAACATGATAGAGATTATTGAGAACAAAGAAGAGAGAGAGAGAGAGAGAGAGAGAGATAGAGAGAGAGATAGATAGAGAGAGAGTATAGGGGAGAATAAAAGAGCAAAAAAAGAAATAAAAAAACAAACAAATCTACCTTAAATAGTTATGACATTCTCTTAATATTATGAACTAACAGTCTATGGTTGGGTGGAAGGGTTAGGGTTATAAGATAAATGGCAGTTCTGGATCATGTTCAATGCAGTTTGATTTTAAAACAAAAACAAAAAGTAACCCCCCTCCACTCTGTAAAAAAAAAAAAAACTCAACAAATCTTGTTCTGAATGGACAAAAAGAGAAAGAAAAAAGATAGGAGACAAAGAATTTTGTTTTATGTTCCTGCAGTGGATAAAGATAACAGTGATGATGGAAAAAGCGCACAAGTGTATGAAGCCTCCCCGGTCTTCTCCCCACCCCAGCATACTCACTTTTATGTTCTTTTTGTCTCTTCCTCTTAAAAGAGTCCAACCAGATCATGAAAACATCTTAACCTCAATACAAAGAAAGATATACAGGCTCTATTAGATATACCTTCTTCAAAGTTGGAATATATATATATATATATATATATAAAGCGGGTGTGTAAGTATGAGTTTGTATTGTGTAGGTGCGGGTGTGGGGATATTTTTTAGAGAATAATTGAGCGTGAGTTTATCCATGGTTGTGGTTTTTATAAAGAAATCCAGCCAGAGTGCTCGACTTGGAAAAGGAGCGTATTAATGATGCAGATAGGGATCGATCTGATGATCTATCCTTGCTTGAATTTACAGTTAGAGTGCTCGATATCGGTGATAGAGCGTGTATAGTAAAAAAATAAGATAAAATCCAAAAACCTGGAAAAACGGTGGTTGCTGTGCTGGTAACTGTCAGTTTCACGCTTGCGTTTTACTATATATATATACATAAAATAATTCTGTTGTTTAAATTTGAAGAAAGAGATTAATTTTTTTTGAGGACAGATTTTTAAGTTGGAGATTATATACTCACGTCGTCATTGGATTGTACGGTCAGTTGGTCAAGGGTTTGAGGGGAGAAGGGGCTGTTCTTTGGCGTTTGGGGTTTGTCATGGGGGAGAGGGGGAGAGGAAGAGGAGGGAGGGTGAGGGTGGTGGTTTGAGAGAGGGGGGAGGAGGAGGCTTTCTCTCTCCGGGGTCGTTGAGGTCGAATTAGTGTCGGTGGTGGTGTTGGTGGTGTTGGTGTTGGTGGTGGATGTTGTGACAGCTTCGTTTGATCTCCTCTTGGGAGAGGAGGCCGTGGGGCCCATTGTTGCCGTGGGGATAGTGCTGGGGGTGGCGGGTTTGGAGGGGGAGGGGAAGGTGGGTTTGTTATAGACAGGAAGGTCCGCAACTGAAAGACGAGGCAAAGAAAAGTAGAAAGAAATTAAAAGAAATAAAAATAAAATTAAAATTAAAAAAAAAATATATATAAAATAAGAAGAAGAATAAGGATTAAAAGAAGTATAATAATAATAATAATAATAATAATAATAATAATAATGATAATGATAAGAAGAAGAAGAAGAAGAACGAAAGAATAATAATAAAAATAACTAGGGCTGTGACCAGAATATTCTTTAATAAGAGAATATTCTTGTCATTATTTGACTGTTTTGCAATTTTACAATTTCTTTTAATTCTGTAGTTATTAGTAGGGCTGTAACCAGAATGTTTTTATGAAAGAATATTCTTGTCATTACTTGACTATTTTGCAATTTCACAATTTCTTTTAATTCTTTACTTATTAGTAGGGCTGTGACCAGAATATGCTTTTATTAAAGAATATTCTTGTCATTACTTGA
>JAYKTE010319998.1:0-11206 GCA_036873565.1 Xipholeptos notoides | reverse complement strand
TCTACTTATAAATCCCTATTTTTATTAGATCATTTTTGAAAGATATAAATAAGATTTTTACCTAGTGAAAGACATTTTGCTTATTTCATGACAGAATATCTTTTTGTTTTTATCAAGTGGCATCTTTATGAAAGCAGATAAAATGCATTTTATATATACATGATGCACATAACAATAAACAGATACCCATTCTTATAATGGGCCCTACAGACAAATTTAATTTTAGTTGACTTTTGACAGCTGAATATTTTCATTTACTAGCCAAACCCATCAAATGGGATTTCACTCTAATGTTATCAATAAACCAATAATTCAAAATTGAGTTACTTACTTAAGAAAGTATAATCCTTTTCACTTTGAACTACCTTTTTTCTGCATAAAAATTTGTTGAATTTCTTTAGACTTGTTTTAAACAGCCTTGTTTAAAAAAAATAAAGTATATTGTTTTATTTTCTATCCTCTTAAAATTTTTCTTGTTTGAGTAATTTGACTTTGCCCATTTGATTAAAAGAAAAATAAAGTTTGAAAAGACATTTTTTCACTCAGTATTTGGAAGATTGTTGGTGAAAAAAACAGTCGCCCAAAAAGAAAAGTGTTTCATTATTTTTAGTCGCCACTTCAAAAAGTCACTCGCAAATGTGACTGTTTTACTTGCAACATAGAGCTCTGTTATAACATAGACAAAAAAAAACACAAAAAAACTTATGAGTAGATGCATCAAATTTTCTAATTGAATTTCATGGATTGTTTTAAAGAAAAAAATATATATAAAGAAAAATATATACATAATATTTTTTTTAAATAGAGCATCAGGAAGTTTTTATTTATTTCATCCAATATGTGAGAAATCATTGAAGTTAACCAATAACTTCTAAAGCTAATATTTATGATTAAAGCTCTCATAATTTTTGTCAATATATTATAAGTACCACATTTTCTCCTTATAATTAAAAGATAATAAATATTATTAATAAATTCATCAAATTAAAATCTCTCAAATCTAAAAATATAATATAGAAGTAAAATTCAATATATGGATTTTCATTGTCACATATCTAATATCCATCGATATTTTCTTATTTATTTCCACACAATTATTCACTGCTCTTTCCAGATATAATATGAAAAATATACATGATATGAAAAACAACAATAACAACATTATTACATAAAAAGCTGACGTTCAACGTTTCAGTTTATACAAACCATTATCAAGGCTAGATTGACCGAAAATATGTTTTGAATTGATGTTTCCAAAGATAAAAAAGAAAAGCATTTCCAAAAACTCTAAGATTTACAATAGGGAATTTATCATACAAATTGTTTTTTTAACTTTGGTTTCAGGCTTGCAGTGTATTGATGTCTTATTTAACTAAAATGTAAAAAAAGGAATCAAAATGGGAGTTGAATCATTAGACCCTATTAGTCTCTTGAAGGGTGTTGTTGCACATGACTACAAAATAAATAGTTAACTTTAATAAGCTTGAAAAAAACCCAAAAAAAACTATTTCCTGTTTAAGTTAAAAACAAACTCTAGTCAAAATTCTTTTCAAATTGACTGAAAAATAAATAAATTTTGTACTTTTTATATTCATTCTTTTCATTAATTCATAAATATTTTTTCATCCTTAAAAGAAAGGTATAAAGCTTAGAGAAGTTACAATTTAGTTCGAGTTTAAGATTTTAAACATTTCAAAAATTGCCATATTTAAATTTCATTTTTAATCCAGGTATTTTTCTTTTAATAATTTTTATTTAAATTTTAATCAAGAAAAAATATTTTACTTTACTGAATAAATTTCAAAAATATAATTAAAACTTGGATTATAACAACAAAAAGTGCTAATTTAACGCTGAATCATCCCACATCTTAATCGGCCACACATTAATTAGCTATGCCAGATCAGCCACACTGAAACTTACTAAATCCCAATATTAGGGACGGAATCCCCAAGATGGTATCTCAGTTTGTGATTGATATACAACAATTATTTATTATTTCATGAAACTTTTTAAGAAATTATTCTTTGATACACACATATAACTTAAAAACATATTACAAGCTTAAAAATTTATTTTGATATAAAATTTCAGATTTCTTTGTTAGTTATTTTCTTCTTTTTCTTTTTTCTATTTTTACCACCTGAAAATGCCGCCCAGGGTGGATCCCCCCCCTCCTTGCTTCGCCGCTGTTGTTACCGAATATAAAGCAAAAATGTTCATTCAAATAAGAGCAATATCTGTTATTGAATGCAAAAATCAACTTTTAGTGGTTTACAGTAAATTACATGTCACTCAGAATACATTTTGTTTTAATAATTAATGCGAAAAAAAATATTATAAACTTACTATTCCCAATCCTTTTGTTTTTTTTCAACAATAACAAAAATAATAACATTAACAATATAATCCACAAATAAAACTGAATTTCAACTGATATTGTAGCAGTAAAATTGTAGTAAATTACTTGGTTTGACAATTTTTTATGAAAGGAATTCAATTATATTTTCAAAATGAAAGTCAGTTTAAAACTAAGCTGGTAAATGATAGTTCAGTATATATACAAGGGGCGTTCGAGTAATACCTCCTGTTTTTTTATTTCGCCCAAATGGATGAGAGGGGATGGCAAAAGATGACTGAACATGTATTCATGACCTGAAAGTTTCATCTTTCTGTTTCAAATATTGACTGTGTGAGAATCTAAGAAAGCAACCCCTGTCATGGATGAGCTTCGAATACAAAGATGTGTCATTGAATTCCTCCATGCAGGAAAAATTGAACTGATCAACATTCACTGGCATCTCTTGAACGTTTATGAAGCTTATTCAGTTGGTGTCAGCACAGTTTGATGTGTTTGTCGATTTCAGAGATGTGAGTGACAAGTTTGCTCTGGAAACAAAAATGGACCGCCTCATTCATCACTGGCAAAAGTACATTGAGAATAGTGTTGACTATGCAGAAAAATAAATTCTTGGCCCCAAAAGTCACTTGTTTTAATGGTACTACTCATGTCTTCATAGCTTTTCAACTTTTTTGAGTTAAAAGTTAAAAAATCGGAGACATTGCTTTTGGAACTACCCTTGTATATATAACTTAATCTAAGTAGAGAGTTATTTTTTGATAATAATTATATTCAATTTGGAAGGCTTCAAGCAGACAGGCTACTCTTTTATTATCTATAAGATTACTTTCTAAAAAATATGAATCGTCTTTTTTGTTAGCTATTTGTTAAATAATGTTACAACTATTCTTTTAATAATTTGATTACAGGAATTTAGAAAAATGGTTCCTGGCATCAAATATCATTAAACAAAAATACCCTAACCCATTATTTTAAATACAAATACTCTTGGATATGGTATGACCATTATGGAGTAAATTGTTGACAAAAACATATGTAAAGAAAAATTGTTTTGGTATTAAATGACTGTACATCTAGCATAAAAAAAGAAAAAAAAGGACTAAAATAGCTTAATTTTTCTGTTCCTGAGATTTACTCATTCTCAAAAAAATATTCTAAAATTATCATTCATAAAAAATATTTTTAATCGATGATTTATCATGTTATTAAATCCTCAACTATTATTTCATAAATACCATTTTTCATGATTATTCTTTTATGTTGAAAAAAACCTTTTGATTAGTGATTATAATTTATAATTTATCTAATCCTTTAATACACTTGCCATAATCCCATGGATTATATGCTTTAAATGTAAATATTTTACTACTTCTTTTTAATATTGTAAGTGGTTAGAAGATTGTTTTGATTTTTATGTTGACTTCATTTAAAACCATATTTAATCAATTTCATTCATCAAAGTTTTTTAATACCAAAATTTGTTAGAATATTGAAGTCTTATTAAAAAAGGGAATTTTGTTTATATTCAAAAAGAAATTATTTGTCTCATATTTCTATAGCTTTTTACTAATATTTCTCACTAAATGTTTATCATTTATACTTACAAAAGTATTAAAAAGAAACATATTAAAGCATTTTGCATTGTGTAAGATTGTTGAGGGTTTTTTTTTCAATACAAATTTTGTTAAATGTTTTGTAACCTTTTTAACTTAGTGATATTCGTAAATGTTTATATTAATTTTTGAATTTTAAATTCATACAAGAATATATTCCAAGATAAATGTAACATTTGTATGCATTATGTTTTTTTTTAATTATTTATAGATTGAATAAAATGTTATCTCTATAGTATTTTTTGTTCTGGAAAAAACCTGCTGATGTTCACTTTTTTCTTCTTTACTAAATAAAAATTCAATATTTCAGAAAGACAGTATAAATTTTATCACTGCTTTTTGATTTAAATTTTGCACACGGATGTTACATGTTCTTCAATTATATTTTCTCCTGTAGAATGCAAAATATAAATGTCATTTTTAGAATCGTATTTTGCACAGCTCCTTTTTCCTCTAGTTCTGATTATAAAATGAATCTTTGTTTTTCTTTGCATACTAAGAACTTTTGAAAATGATCAATTTGATGAATAAATCTAAGTTATTAGAGTAATTTTAGATTAAAAGATAGACATTCCATTTATTAGATAAATTTACGTAAAAAAAGGGATGCACATTTTTTTTTTTTTAAATTTTATTCAGGTTTTCAAGTTAAAAGCAAAGCATATACATTAATTATTTTTCAAAATGATTATTTATATGTGACATATATAAATTTAGCCTACTTATATTTTGAGATGGAATCAAAAATTATATTGTTTTATAGGTAACTAAAACCAGACATTACTTCACAATATTATATATTTTATACTAGCATGCATTGCATTTACCCAAAATTACATTTAAGTTAGAAACAGAAATTTATTGTTACAAATGGATTTGAACAACTCCTTGTAAAAATGATAAAGCTGTATATTTTCATTAAAATGTTTAGATTTTTATTCGAAATATTTGCAAATACACAATTTCTAGATCCAATTCCAAACAAAATTGTTTTATTGCCTTTAATCACAGTACTCTGATCAATTAGTTTAGAAATGATCACTTAGTTTAGCTCAGAAAAAAATTCATCATTCCTTTTCACTCACTCTCTTCTCTATTTTTCCTCCTCCTCTTCCTTTCGCTTTTCCCATTTAACAAAGTGGCACATAGTCTGCTTTGTTGTATTATTTAACTTTTAGTTTTGATTTTGTTTTTGCTTCCTCTGACAGCAAACAGCAAAGAACCCATGGATTTTCTCCTCGGTGAGTTTTTGATATCTAAGGCTGGCTGCTTTCGATTTTCAAGTTTACGGATGTTTCAATTTTGGGATTAGTGTTGGACCAAAACATTTTGTTTTACTTTTTGGGAAGGTTCTTTCCCCTCACCGTGATAAAAAAATATAACCCCTAATTCTTTTTCTCTTCCTCTATTTCTGTATGCACATATTTATATATATATATATATATATATATATACATATATATCTGTGTATGTGTGTGTGTGTGTCTGTGTGTGAATATACATGTGTGTGTGTGCTCCTAAATCATTATTATTCAAAAAGGATTCAAAGGAATGTCTTTTTTATTTTAAAGAAACTTAGAATAAGTTTCAAGAAGAATAAAGAAATGTTCAATGGATTGAAATAATCTAGACATATTAGTGCACAATTAAATAATTTTAGAAAAAAACCCAAATCCACCTCTTAAGCATAAATGTAACAAAAATGTTTGGCAATGCATATAACTTCATCAACAAATTAGAATAGAATGGATTTATTGTTTTATTGTTTTTTTTTGTTTTCAAATGAAAAACTAAGGTTAGAATAAATCTTATTCTTTCTAAAATCTATTGAATGAAAAATGAATGATTTAAACATACATCCCTTTATAATAAAACATTTTTTTTGTATCTGCCTCAGAATTTTCTATTCTCATTTGTTGATAAAAGTTGTATGCCTTGCCAAAGATTTTTGTTACACTTGTGATGAAGAAGAGGGTTTGTTTTTTCTAAAATGACTTAATTGTGCACTAATATTTCTACTTCTCGATTATTTCAGTCTTATAAAATATATCACCATCCCAAAGCAGATGTTAAACCAAAAAATAAATAAAAAGAGCTCAATAGCAGGCAAGGCTTCACCTAATATTAAAATTCCTCCACTTAAATTTGATATCTATATATCATTTATAATTAAAATCACAAGTGGTACACATTGAAAATAAAGGAATTGGTTTTCTTTTCATTTTTCTTTGGAAATATTCAATTGTTATTTTCTTTTGATTGATAATTTATTTTCATCTTCTATTTTCATGCTTGATGCTTAAAACTAACAGATTGATTCATCTTTCTAAATTATTGCTGTCTGTCATGATTATTATCCAAGTGACTTGTGCTGAAAATTGATAGAATTGTTTCCTATTTCTTATTTTCAATTTCCCCAATTGATTCTGTAACTTTTAGTTTATACACTTTGAGGATTGTCAATAAGTGAGTTGCATTGAATTATTGGGAATTTTTTTCCTCTTTATAACTTTAACATAGCCATTAGAATCTGGATATAAATAATTTATTTTCTATCATATCATTTAACTGTTAAGATGTTTGTAAAAATGTCATTTTATGGCTCAAGATCAAAATGGCCATTGTCAATGATACAGAACATTCTACTCACGTCTGTTAGCCCAGTTTAACACTTTTAAGAAAAATCACACAATTCTTTTGACAAATCACTTGGGCAAATAATGCCTCAGCAGCTAAAAGCGTCATGGTTCAAGTTATTTAAAAAAATCTTAGCCATCTTTTTTTTATATTTTTTTATATCTATTCATATTTTTAACAATGTTGTTTTTATTGTCAAATAAACCAATATATGCCAATAAACAAAACCTGATATAAATGTGCTCATAGAAATATTGGATACCTTCTAAACAATTTTAAAGGAAGAAACCAACTTAGCTGGCAGTAACATTGAAAACACATGCTTTTTTGTGTGTGTGGATGGATATGTCTATATTTTGTCTTGAGTTAAATTTTTATTACTTGATAATAATGATTAAAATGAAAACTGTTTTAAATTCTATACTGATAGTTAAAATAATTACAAGTTCTGATTTCTGTTTTAGAAAATTTGCCCATTTATTTTAATAAGTACATCATCGATCGTATAAACATTAATCATAAATGCATTTTTTTTTTTTCATTGCAGGGCTCAAACTTGATTTTTTCATTTTAAAATTTTACATTGTTAGGTTTTAATGATAACATTTTTTATAACCCTTCAAAGATATTAAGGAATAATTTTTTTAATAGAAGAAAGAAATTTCTTCATGCCAAGCATTTTTGGCAGGTTACTTTAGAAATCAAAATGATAATGATTTTTTAAAAATGTATATGGATTCAAAATGTATTTATAGAACATTTTCTCTATTTATTGATATTTGTGTTTGATTCATCATTGCTTTTTAATTATTTTTAATCATGTATAAATAAATTAATGATTTACATTAACATCGAATCTCATTAAAATCTAAATTTTTACAAAATATTGATTGAAAATATAATTTCTAATTGTTATTGTATGGCCTTTCTAATTAACAAACATTTATAATATAAATTACTTTGAAGAAAACTTTTTTTTTAAAGTGGATAGATGGCACTGTTTTTTTAAAAATAAGTTTTGAAATAAATTTTGTTTTCTGTATGCATGATGAAACAGTAAACTTTATCTGAATTTTTGGATTATTTTCAAAGAAAGAAAATGTATAAATACGTATTGAATATAAGCATATTTTTGTTACTTCATTCAATTCATTATTAGAGTGACTTTTAAAAATTGATTATTTTCTGTTTTTATTTGGCAACACTTTTAAAATTCGAATGTACTACAAATCCGTAAACCTGTGAATCCAGCTGATCTAGCCTAATTTTGTATTCCTTACAAATGTACCAATTCTAACAGCATTTGTAATAAAAGGTAGATTTTATTACAATATCACAATCTCTATAATGAGCCTATGTGTACATAAAAGAACCATAGTCTATCTTTGTGTATTATTTTGCTTGAAATAATACTTTGTTCCTTTCCTTTTTCTTCCTCTTTTCCACCCCTGTCCTTACAGCACTCAGGTAATAAATCCCCAAGATTAGACATCAAAGAAATAGGATTAGTTAGCATGTTCTTAGCTTTTTACTCAGACTTTTACTTAATATGGCTAGCATAAATCTTTCAATGTGAAAAGCTAAATGGATTTTCTTAATCATCAATACTTAAGGTCAAAAATCATTTTTTTCCTTTCAATGAATATTTGTTATATAATTTTAACAATTGCATGAGCTTGCCATACGTGCAAGAACTTAGAAATTGTTATAAAGGAGTTCAATTCTGAATCGGTCTAATCCATTACTTTCATTTTATGGCTAATATCCTTGAGAATAGGTATTAATTACCCTTCCCCACCTTTCCCTGGTTTATATGGCAAAACTACTCAGTAAAGATTTCTAGATGATCAACTTTGTTTCTTGATTAAGACTTTGTCTATTTTACTTTAGTTTTATATGAATTTTATAAGTCACTCTTTGTATGATAGTAATATGGCTCTAAAAGGAAAATATATTGTATCTGAGATTATTGAAATTCTGTCACATTTTGTAAAATAGTTTTCACCCTTGCTCAGAAGCTGTTTTTAATTCATATACCATTCAGTCATAATCGAGTGCTGCTATTTGATTTTCTATTTGTTAGGAGTAATTCATTTTTTTCATCTCTTATACTTTCAATAAATATACCTTCAGCCTCATACTGGTGCTATTTGTTGAACTTTTATTTATTAGGTTGCATTCATTGTTCTGTTCTACTTTCTGCTCATATGCCTGTCTAACTTATTCAATTGCTATTTATTGATCTTACATTTATTTGGCCAATTTATTTCTTAACCATTTCTTCTTTCAACTGATGTATCCTCGAGCCTTAATCAGGTGCGATTTATCTATCAGCTTTATTCAAATAATGTTTTTCTTCATCTTCTGTGTTACATGCAATTCATTTTTCAATTACCTCTACTTTCAATTGATATACCCTACTGCTTTTTTAATATTTTATTTATTGATCTTCTATTTGTTAGAATATATTAGAACAATATGTTAGAACAATGAAAAACAATGTTTTAACATTTCTACTTTTTAACTGATATATTCTATGGTCTTATTCAGGTGGTATTTGTTAATCTTCTATTTCCAATTGATGTATTCATTTCCTTTTTTTTAATAGATAAGTCATCCAAATACCAAATTAAAAAAAAAAGAAATTAATTATTATATTCAATTAACACAATATGTTTTTATTTTTATTTTGTAATTTTGTTAAAAGGGTTTCAATCAAATTGTGAAATATTTCACTCTAAAGAAATAATCTTTTTGATGAGAGTAACGTATGTAATTTTTAAGAGTTATAAATGTAATTTGGATAGAAATGAACTCTTCTGTTTCATTTGACAAATAAAAAAGGTGTTTTTTATATAATTAAATGGATAAACAAACCAGCTAAAAATCTATTAATATATGTGTTCTATGGGATATATTTTTATATATCTATTTTACTAACAGCTTTTAATTATTGTGAATAACATATATGGTTTGACTGTTTTAAAATCTTTCCTCTTTTTTTATAAAATTTTAATAATACTATACTATGCCCTTTGTTGTTGTAATTACTCCCCTTCATACTAGCATCTTTAATTAATTAATTGCTTAGCTAGAATGTTTTATTTGATAAATCCTTTTTAAGGAATATTAGACTCCTAGATTAATTTCAACTAACAGAACCCGTTGTACTTGAACTGTTGTAAATATTATTACAAGAAATAGAACTACAGTGACACATCACTTTTTTTTCCCCCAAAGATTTTAATTTAGAAAAAATTATTGTGTCCGCCGTTCGAGTGAATTGTTGTTTTTTAACTACATAAAAAACTGTTTACATCCATTATTTCTTAACAACTTTTTGTTTTAATAGAAGATGAAGAGCACCTATAAAGGGAGGTAATTTGTTTCTCTCTAATTACTCTATAAGATGATGGTTTTTTGTGACACTAGATAAGCAGATTAATATCTAGATTTAAAAAAACTAAACAAATTCAACATTATGAATGAATACTTAAAACTAGTATGTTTGGACACCCTTCCTGATACACCATCATTATGTAAGATTTTCAAACATGACTTTCTGATAAACTATATTCCCTTGGATGTATATGAATAAATTGTGAAATATAGTACTTTTGTTATTGCTGTTAACAATCTAAAAAACTATGTGTAAAACCCACTTTATAACTTTTAGTTATTTTTTCTGTGTAGGATCGCATCATGATATGATAGAAGCATATGTGCGGAAAGAAACACTACTACAAAGAAAATACCAAATTATCCATAGTTTATAAAGAAATGAAAATTTAAAAGAATTCATGTGAAGCTTTAATGTAGAATCAAAAGAAAGCATAGTATTGTTTTATTCAATGAAAATCTGTTGTCTTTCTTTGCACATTAAATATTTCTCCCTGTTTGCAATTTGTTGATATATCTTGCATTATTAAACTCTAGAAGTTAATTGTTACTAGCGAAATTGGCCAGATTTGCTTGGCGCTACTTTTGATGCTCCTTTTGTACTTATTTTGATGAGGGTATTTTGTAATTCCAAGATTTTTTTTGCTCTAAGAAAACTGCCATGATTTTAGTAAATTGCGATTATATTGACTCCCAAATGACCAATTTCCCCCCACCCCCAACGGTGGACCCTACGGGCCCGTAACTCTTTAATTTTCCAAGTTTGACACCTTAGTGCTACTTTTTCCACTTCAAAACCAAATCAAATTTGTTCCCCATGTCTCAATACCCTGTATATCAAATTTCGAGTCTCTAGACCAAAATTGGCAAAGACCATTCCTCAGACACAGGTCACTTATATATATATATATATATATATATATAACAAATTTATTTTGTAGAGTATGTTTGCCTAGCTAAAGTGCTCAATATCAGTGATAGTTTGTGTAGTAGATAAACGTAGACACGCAGTTGACAGCCTTTCATGTCTGTCAGTTTCTCCTCTGTACAGTCAGCAGGCAAGAAACTAACAGTCACTAAAAGTCCACTGACTGTGTCTCCACTTATCTACTATATATATATATATATATATATATATATGAACGATAGTTTTCATAATGTTCTCTTCATTTCATTATTATTTTCACAATGTTTT
>JAYKTE010319887.1:0-11208 GCA_036873565.1 Xipholeptos notoides | reverse complement strand
AAACCATTATTGCTAACAAATATTGTCAACAACTTGTAAGAGTTCAAGAACATTTGCTAAAAAAACAACCTGCATTAGTAAACAGAAGACAAGTTTTGTTTCTCCAATATAATGTTCGACCACACGTTGTAAAAATTACCCTCACCAAGATAGCAGAACTAAACGGGGAGATTATGCTCCATCCAATGTACTCACCAGACCTCTATCCAACAGATTTCCACTTGTTTTTGAGCTTAGAAAACATTATGAAGAACAGTACATTCTATATTGAAGATGACTTGAAAATGGATGTGCATAACCTTCTTCAGAGTAGAAAACAATACATTTTTTTTTCAAAAATGGCATTACTAAGCTGCTGAACTGTTGAGAGAAGGTAATAGAATACGAAGGTTCATAGTTTGATGAATAAATACATCTCATACTTAAACTGTGAATGTTTATTTTCCTCATAAAAATCGGAAAATGCTTTTTTGGGCACCAAATAAGAAAGCGCCAGTTACTTCAATTTAACAATTTTTGAAAATAATTTTTATCATAAGGTTTTGTTAGACAGCAGCTGTATATGTATACAAGTAATGTAATATTAAAGTCTAGGATTAATAGCAGCAGTTTAATATCGTGGATTGTAGTTTCATAAAAATGAGTATGTTAAGGATTTTTTGGACTACTTTCCTAACAAAAAAAACCTTTATTACATTTTATTTTCAAACTTCATATATATATATATATATATATATATATGTGTGTATGTGTGTGTGTGTATGTATAAATACATGCATATATATTCTTCCAACAAGTTTCATTAAAAATAATTAAAATTTTCTTTTTTAGTATTTTAATTCAATTTTTTAAAAAGGAAAATTTAAAATCTATTTAATGAAACTTGTCTGAATAATGATATTATGCCTATATATATATATATATATATACATATATATATATGTGTGTGTCTGTGTGTGTGTCTGTGTGTGTGTGTGAAATTGGACAACGAGTAAAAAATTAAAGAAAAAATGCATAAGTGTACGGTAGGACGACAATAGAACATAGATTTTTACAGATATTTAAGAATATTAATTATGAAATTTGGAATAAAATTCATTACATTAAGAAATATTTGTCCAAAACTTTATTTAACCCTCATTTATTTTTTTAAATCTCGAATAAAAACTGCTATACATTTTCATATCATTAAATTTAATCTACTGTCGCACTAAATACGCCCTAGATTGATACATAAATATGCATGCGTATACTATCATGTATAGAATCTGCAACATACACAACTAACTTTGACTAACTGTTCACTACTGCCAAATATAACACTCATTTAGAAAGTAGCACAAAAGTTGTAATTAAATTATACACATTAGTCTTTTTGGGAGATAACTGCTCGCGTCACTATTCTCTCTCACTCTTAGCCCCAGGGATTTTGGTTATCTGAGAAAAGGAGATCGTTTGAAGTCCTGCGTTTTAACTTTAATAACCTGAAGTCATTCGCGGTGGCACGCAACGCGTAATTAGTACTTCACCATGAGATTAAGATATGAATTTAAAAAAAATTAAAAAATTAATATCTATCTGTCTATCTATCTATCGATGCCTATTTCAATCTATCAATCTATTTCTGCCTATTTCTATGCCTATTTTTTATCTTTCTATCTATTCCTATCTATTTTTATGTTTCTATCTATCACTGCCTATTTCAATCTTTCTATCTATTGCTGCCTATTTCTATCTTTATACCTTTGCCTATTTCTATCCCTCTATCTGTATTTTCCCATTTCTATGTATCTATCTACTTCTGCCTATTTCTAGCTTTCTATCTTTTCCTGTTTATTTCTATTTTTTCTATCGGTCACTTCCTATTTCTATCTCTATCTCTGTATGAGCTTATTTATATCTATTTTTATATACATTTATCTCAACCTATCTATTGCTATATATCTACGTTATTCTAATTATCTCAATTTATCTCAGTCTATTTATATCTATTTTTTCAGAAAATATATTACCTAATCTCTATATATCTATTTATCTCAAATCTTATTTATTTATTTCTATTAAACCCCATCGTTTACGTATTTCAAGCGTATTTTTCTACCTAAAAAGTTCGCTCCGAATTAATGCCTTCTATTATTCTCATGTTCTGCCTGCATGGATCAAAGGGAATTGCAAATTGCATTTTTATAATGACTGACCTTATGCATCTCTTTGTTAAAGATGTTGATGGTATAATACTATAAAAAGCAACCCCTGTTATTGTCATGTGTCCGCATAAGACATGCGTCATTGATTTCCTCCATGCAGAACAATTCGACCGATCAACATTCACCGGTGCCTGTTTAAGGTTTACAAAGCTAATGCAGTTTATTCAGCCCATTAGTAGATGGGTTCTTCGTTGTTAGAATAGCGGGACTGATATGGGCGACAAAGCGCGCTATGGATGCAAAATTGAATGCCTCGTTCATCACAAGAAAAATTCTACTGAGAATGGTGTGGATTATGTTTAAAAATAAAAGCGTTTTAATGGGACTACTCCAGACTTCTTGACATTTCAACTTAAACGAAAAAAAAATACTTAACAAAAAGGTGGCAATACTTTTAAACCGACCCTCGTCACTCTTACTACAGTGAGAACAACTGGTTGCTGGGTGTGCAAGAGCCTGGGGATTAGTGAGTGATTATATATGATGATGATAATAATAATAATAATAATAATAATAATAGCAATACAAGGATCACGATTATACATTGCCAGAGTCAGGACTCTGCTAATGACAGGCGTGAGAATTCGATGCATTTGACTGGGACGGATTGCAACCTGCTGGCGTTTCACGGAGAAACTTAATATCAGTGAAAACCATTATTCGTTAATGGCATGCAAATTCTGAGTGACTAGTGTGAGAAATCTTAAATAATATTAATTTCTGTAACTTATACTTGAATTAATGAATTTTTTTAAATACATTTAAGCGAACAAGTTTTCATAAGCTGCATCTGAAATATTCATTCTTTAAATGTTAGAATCTATTTGCACTTGACCATAGTGAGGAATAAGGTTCTAATTTGATTTTGTCTATGCGTCAATATTTTGGGCCTAATGGGGTATTATAGCACTCACACAAGGGGTGTACAAAAGTTTGCCAATCAGAAGAGAGAATTAACGCACACTCTATTATATAAACCGCTAGAAAAACTTGAATGTTTTAGTTATTTCTAGTTTTTGTACTGAAATGATATAACTATTCACATGAAATTTGACTATTATCATTATCAATATCACTGTTTGTTTGTTTGTCTTTTAGGACATGTAGACCATTTTAGGTTATTTAATTCCGAGAACCATTTTTTTTTTCATAAACATTCACACAAAGTTTTCTGAATAACATAATGTACACTACTAAACCCATAGCTGAAGAGAATGTGAATATTCATACCTTTCCCAAGGATATTAGTTTAAATGTGAACTGGGATTCGAACTCACGAATCACGATTCAAAAGTACGACATCTTATACACTGTCTCAAGTTGAGCTCCCCATTGATTTTATTAATGTCACTATTACATCTCTTTTGCCTAAAACTGCTACTGCTGCTGGTAAAATATTCATTGGGTATATTACCTTTTGGAACAAGTTATTTTTCTTTTACTCTTCATTATAAAAGGCATTTTACCTGTTATAATACCTTACAGTTGGGACCACTTCATCTAAAATAGAATGTCCCTTAATTCAATAATCTCGAGGACTTTAGGTATATTTAATATTCACAATCGAAGTCATTTGCATTGTTGCATTCTCAATAATCTCACACGCAGTGCTATATTCAAAAGACGATAACTTATTCGCTCGACACATCTCTCGGATATATCTGGATGGAATAGCCAACATTAAAATGTTGAAAATAAACTTTTTTTTTATTATTCCATACAAGAAACTAAGGCCTTGTTGATATCTCTTTGTAATAGTAGTCATTTCTGGCCAGTCATGACCAGCTATTAAAACTATAGCTATGGGACGGTAGTGTGGTATGGGCGTAACAAACTAAACAAAGCTAACATTAGGCTGAAGGGGGAGATTACGGTGGCCGTTAAACTAGGAGATAGTAGAAGAAAATACAGGGAGTTTATGTCAGAAGTGGCAGGGGTGTCGGTAGTGATGTTGGGTGCTGGTGAACAGGAAGAACCTCTAGTCAATGTGCCAACTCGTCTGCTTGAGACTAAGACATTGGCATGGACAGTAGATTCCCCACCCTTACTTACTCTAGACTTTAATCGGCACCGCCATCACCTTGTACTGCCACCCTCCATCATCAGCACCAACTTTCCCTTTTTTACTTTCCTTCCCCTCCAACACCATCGTTCATGTTTGCCCCGCCTTGGGCACTTGTCTTTCGAAGAAATATTTACTTGGAAAAAATCCACAGCCGAAGTTCATTAATTTCTTACATACATGGCAGGCCTTTACCCCACCTACTAGTATATTTTGTTGTCCATATGCAGAGGTAGCGGGATGAAGAAAAAGGCATTTCACCTACTGCCTCAATAGAACAAACGGACAACGACCGGATAAAAGAATGGATGGGGAAACAGATAAAAGAAAAACTTGAAGCAGGTGGTTGCAAGTCTGATAAAATAGTAACTGAAAAGATTAGAGTAACCAGACGAGTTTATGTCAGTCGGAGAGACGGAAAGAGAAGAGAACAATCCTTATTAATAATGAGAGTGGAACGGAAAAAGGAAAAAAAAAGATAGAATTAATTACGACAAAAGAAGAAATAATGACAGAAATGGATTGGCTTGATTGTAAAACGCTTGAGTGCTGCAGGGTGCATAGTGTTACTTGGACTCCAGTAAGCACCATGAATAATCTCACAATGACTAGTGTGATGAGTCAATGTATAAGTACGCAGAAACATACAGTCCTTGTCTGAAATGGAACATAATGTACAGAAGTTCACGGATAGGCTTTTTATAATGATGCCATAGAAAGCCAGAAGTCAACAAAATAAAGATAACTCTGATAGTAACATGTGTAGGGACACAACAATATAATGACTATGTGGTAACATAATGAGATATTTCAATGCACTGTGGAATTAGTAAGCAAACAGAATCCTTGAGATAAGGCTCGATAATTGTGTAACGTTATCTTCATCTATCTTATTATTATCAGGTAATAATCTTTCAGACGAGGCTTGATGATTTAGATATCTAATTTTTGGACTGTTGCTCTCATTTATATCATTGCCATCCATCTATCCTTTTGGCAGATTAACTCTTCTGTCTTCATTAGATGATGGAACTGGTAAATGAACTTACTCTTTAAGACAACAAAAAAAGTTGAATACGGTGGCCATTCGATGCTGCTCTTTCTTCCAAACCATCGCTTTAGAGAATCTTTGTTAAAATGAATTGTTACTCTAAAAACACAAAATACTTAGTGCGTAGGTAAAAATTAAAAATAACTACTTTTAACTAAATATAAACGAACATTTAAAAACCGTAAATCTGATTTCAGGTCAAACTGTAGAGACTTTTTTTCCTAAACAAAACTAAAAAAAAAAAAAAAGTTAATTGCAGAAGTCAACTTGGGAAAAATTCGGTTGAATTCGGACTTTGGAATCGAAATACGCAAGTTCAAATCCTAGTCATTCCATTTGCGTACATAATTGGGTTAAAATACCCCTGGGAAAGGTGCTTTACCCACATTCACTCCAGCTATTGATTAAATAGTAACATATTTGTTATTTAATAATCTACGTGTAAACAAATACATAATGTTTATCAGAACATTTTTGTTCTTGGCATTAACTTACCAAAAAGTCAATATATCGTAAAATTAAAAAATAATAAAATTAATAATAATGAATTGCGTTTTTTTAATCAATTTTAGATTATCAAATTGTGTTCGAAATAGACTCTAGAATGATATACTATATATATATATTATAATGATTGTTTCATAAGAACGTGGAAAAATGTACAGCTATCATTTGGGCTATTGTCCTCATCTTTATCCGTTTCCGTTTATTAATATTCCAAAAATTAAATTAGGAATTATGAAACTTTATTCTGTAAATTAATAAACTTAAAACGATATATTCATAATTCATTGTTCATTTTATTTAAATTTAGAATTTTCTAACGTATTGAAATAAAACTAGAAAATTAGCCTTGCTTTGCCTGTGTGTCGGAAAGTTAGCTAACTTTACAGTCACATATATTTTATTGAATCTATATATATGATGCACCCGGTGTTGCCCGGGTGTGGAATTAAACAATGTCTACTTTGACACTCATTTTGACCTCTTAAAAGTTATTTTCTCTAGATTAAAAGCCAATTAAACAGTTTTTCCCACGTCCAATTAACCTATATCTAAAATTTCAAGTGTTTAGACCAACAATGGGTGTAGTAGTTAGGTAGGAACCACAAATGTAAAATCTTTCAACTTTGACCCTTTGCTATGTAAGTCACCGGCCAAAAGTGAAGTAAAAAGTCTTCAGCATATCTAAATACCCTTAATGTCAAGTCTCAAGTCTGTGGAAAAGGGGTTTGGTAGGGAAAACATACCGAGATAGAAAGACACACACAGAAACAGACAGACGGACAGACAATTTGACGTTCAGATGAGCGATTAAACAGTTTCAAATTTGACCCCTTAGAAGTTATTTTTTCCGGATCAGAGCCTATTAAATAGTTTTCCTAAGGTTTCAGTAATCTATATCTAGAATGTCAAGTGTTCAGATCCAAGTTGGAAGAGTAGTTTGGTAGAGACCATGAAGCTTAAATCCTTCAACTTTAACCTCTTGGCAGCTAAATATCAAACCGGGAAACATCTACAAAGCTTGCACTATCTCTGAATACCCTTAATGTCAGATTTTAACTGCTCATACCCAAGTAAAAAGTTTTCCACAGGTCCAAGGAACATATATAAAACTTTTCAAGTGTATAGTCACAAAATTGGCAGAGAAGTTTGGTAGAGACCGCAAACGTCAAATCTTTAAACTTCGACCTATTGACAGCAAAGTTTATGATGCAAAACAAATTAAAAAGCTTGGCCCATGTCTGAATATTTTGAATGTCAAATTTCAAATATTTAGTCCAAAAATTGACGGAGTACATTGTTAGACACCACAAAGGTCAAACTTTCAAATTTGACCTCAAAGTTTTGAACAAAATCCATTTAAAAACTTGCCTCAATTTATCATATTCTGAATGACAAACCTCAAGTTTATAAATCGAAAATTGACAGAGGAGTTGTACAGTAGACAGGCAGACAATTTCTTTGTTATAGAGACCAGTATTACCCAGCCTTGATCAGGAATTTATTTGATACTCTTTTTATACTCATTTTGATATGAATTTTAGTAATTTCAATACTTTCTTTCTTTCTAAAAAAACTACCTTATTTTTTTATAAATCCTAAAATTATTTTAGTAAACTGCGAATATATTCAAATCCCAATGAATTTGAATGAATTAGAAAATCTTTCGGTAAAGGTAGTACAACAGTACAACACCAATTAAACACTTTTGCCAACTCAATTTATCTTTGTAATCAATTTAATTTAATTATTTTTATTTAAAAACTATATGATCGAAACAACAATGATAATTTCTTCTCTGAATCATTTAAACAATTTTTTTTTATTCAAAAAAGAATTCCAGTGAATTACGTTTATTTTTTTTATTATTTTTCTTTTTCTTAAAAAAAAAAGAATAGAAAAGATAAAACTTTTTTTAAAATTTCGTTTACGGAAGAAACGACAAAAATTAACCGAGAATTAGAAATATATTAAAAAAAAGATAATACGAACGACATTTTTTTTTTCATTTTGAGTGAACAAGAAGAAAGATATTTAACCAAAGATTTTTTTGCGTTACACCATTAACGACCATGTCACAGCGTCGTGTCCTGTTGTTAGCAACAACTTGAGAATGAAAGAAAAAATGGCTTTGCCGATTATAAATAAATTAATAATGAATATTTTGATTATCGATTTTCCACAATTATAGGCAGTATCATAATACAAAACTTAGCCTATACCACTCCCTATAAATGATTAACGTTGCCAAATATTTCAAGAACATATGTTCAGCCTTTTTGGAGTCTATACGGTCTGGAGTCTATACGGTCTGGAGTCTATTTTTTTTTAAATAAAGAAAACAACGAAAATAGCATATATACATACATGAAAATTCTTAAAATAAAACAAGCGTCATAAGAATATATACAATTCAAGTTTAAAAAATTGCAAGGGTGGACGCCAAATTTCAGTGTTTTGATCCGCAAAACTGGTCTCAACATAAAAAATAGAAAGGCGCCTTATTTAAGAAAAGAGATAACTGTATCTGACAGTCTTTAATTATTCTAGTTTCTCTTAAATAGAAGAACATATTGAATATGAGACTTTCTAGAACAGGATCTACCGGGATTGTTCACAAACACTTGTCTTCATTGTATAATTTTTTGGCCATGGTTACTATCGGAATGTGGAATATTCAAATTTTATTGTGTTCACAATGATACGGTTTTTATGCTTAATTTATTTTTGCGTACAATTGGTGTGAATCATGTTTTCGAAGCTATTGGCACAGAAAATCTGGCTTCGAAATACGTATTTTTTGTTATTCCGAAGTAGACGAAAATTCGTATGTTATGGACGTTTCGCTTATTTTCTTGTTCGGATAGGCCCCGGGAAAGGTTGTCTGCCACTTACACTTATGGCTTTGGCAAAATAACAGCAGACAAACTATATTAATAAAAGTAGTATTTATAATGAGAAAATGATTCTTTAGAAACTATCAATTCCACATTTTCACTTCTCATTCAGGATTATCTTTACTTCAGACTCAATCATTAAAATTAAACAAATTTCAAATTCTGTAAATATATATATATATATGTAACGTTTATATATAAATTATTATTGCATTCACTTTCTGATGTCTCATGCAGATGAGGCCCGTTAACTCGGGAGAGTAACTCATCTAGGGGAAGGGTAACACTGATTACAAAAGCCCAGGGATGAGCACATAAAAATGGCCTCGTGCCGAACTTGGGTTGGTGCTTGACCAAGTAAATATCATATCTGGTTCGAGACGGTACAATTTTGCCATAAAATAGAAGAACTGTTGACTCCTTATCAAACTTTTTTCGATAGGGTAAAGAGGCAGAGAAAACAACTGCCAATAACAATGTTTTTTCCAGCCGCCGAGCAAGAAATAAAAAAATATGTGGCAAGTTCTGTTCCTGAAGTTGTAATGACCGACGAAGGGTTTTTAAAGTCAAAATGCACATAGATATATATATATACGTAAAAATTAGCGATCCCACTTCGCAGAAAAAAATCTTCTTTCGCGGGGGTCGGGGTGGGGGTGGGGGTTGGAACGCATCTACCGCGATACACGAAGGAACACTGTATATCCACCTGCTCCTCCTCCACCTCCTCCTCCTCCACCTCTTCCTCCTCCTCCTCCTCCTCCTCCTCCTCCTCCTCCTCCACCTCCTCCTCCTCCTCTTCTTCTTTTTGCCCTCTAATACTTGTTCTCTTAAAATTTCCCAATTAATAACTCATTTAGGCAAATGCCGTTTTAATGGATCTCGGATCGATTTTTTAAAACAAAATTTTGTTTTGTTTTGTTTTGTTTTCTTTTAGTTTTTACGGAATATCAACCTTTTTAGGTCATTTAATGACGAGAACAATCATTTTTTGAGAAACGATCTTTTTGCCTAGTCGTAGTTTTTTTTGAAGAACACAATATGCACTATTTAACGCCTAGTTGGAGGGAAGGTTGGAATTCATATCTCTGCCAAATATGATATTTACTTTGTCGAGCACCAACCCAAGTTCGGCATAAGGCTATTTTTTATGTGCTCAATTCTGGGCTTTTGTAATCAGTGTTACCCTTCGCCTCGATGAGTTACTCTCCCGAGTTAACGAGCCTCACCTGTCAAATATGAACGCAAACGAAACGACTATGTTTCGAATTTGCGTATTACGATTCCAAAGTCCGACTGTTTAATAACTGCCCCAAGTGGACTTCCCCACTAAATTTTCAACTATTCTTTTTTTTTTTAATTTTTTAAATAATCTTTATTTTATTTTTCTTGTCGGGTTGAAAACATGTTTCTTGTTTTATAAATCTCTTTGAAAATTTCCGTCAATTGCAGCAGCATCACTCCCCCATCCCCACCAACCTAAACACCATTACTACTTAATCACACTTTGAAGATAATTGATTATCGATTTTATGCAACAATATTTCTTTAAGTAGATAAACTATTTAACAAAGACGTTACCCATATCGTTCACACATTAGGCTATGTTTCTGCTTTAGCAATTCCTATTTAAAATATCAACGGGGAAGTTCACTTGGGACTGTAGATAGGCAATCGGACATCCGAATCGTAATACGCGAGTTCTAACCCCAGTCTTTCCGTTTACATTCACGTTTGGACCTAAAATGGTTCATATGCTGTAAAGCACAAACAAACAAACAAACAAACAAACAAACAAACAAACAAACAAACAAACAAACAAACAATACATTCACATTTGGGACTAATAATCTTGGGAAAAGGTGTGAAAGCCTACATTCCCTCAGGCTATGAGTTAAGTAGTGCAGAACTACGTTGGGAAAAAGGTTTATCAAAAATGATTATTCTCGGCCTTAAATTACCTAAAAAGGTTGATATGCCGTAAAACAAAAGAAAGCAAACAAGCGACCAAAATATCAACAAGACATTCTATTCGTTAAATAAACATGAAAAATGCCTAGTTCCCTTGCTGTTACGGTAGTAGTATCAGCAGTATACAATAAAATCGAGCACCGCTACATGTACCAGTAGACTCGTCATTATTGCAGAGTGTCTTGGTACTTACCTACGGACTATAATAGAATCGACCAGCCCTATAAATACCAGTAGACTCTTCGTTGTTGCAGAGTGCTTGGCAACACTGTCTTGACTCCTTACCGCTCTCATCAAATATCACTCTAATTCTGTTTGTACTTCTGTTAATGTGTTAACAAATCTGTTCATTTCATTTCATCTGTTTGTTTGTGTTTTACGGCATATCAGCCATTTTAGGTCATTTAATGCCGAGAACAATCATTTTTGGTAAACGTTTGTTTTTGTACACACATAGTTTTTTAATGACACAAATTACACTATTTGACCCATAGCTGGAGGGAATGTGGGGATTCA
>JAYKTE010319776.1:0-11209 GCA_036873565.1 Xipholeptos notoides | reverse complement strand
GATAGATAGATAGATAGATAGATAGATAGATAGATAGGTAGGTAGGTAGGTAGGTAGGTAGGTAGGTAGATAGATAGGTAGAAAGATAGGTAGGTAGGTTGGTAGATAGATAGATAGATAGATAGATAGATAGATAGATAAATGTACGAGGTTTGTTCTCAAAGTAATGCCTCCTATTTTTTATGCCACCTTGATCGATTATAGGGAATTGCAAATTGCATTGTTATGATGATTGAACTTGATGATTGATTCATGACCTAAATGCTTCATCTCTCTGTTGCAGATATTGCTGTCATAACGAAAGTCAGAAGAAGAGATCTGTCATTAAAATCCTCTATGTAGAAAAAATTGAACCAATCAACATTAATCAACGCCTGTTAAATGTTTACTAATCCAATACCGTTGATGTCAGCACAATTAGTTTCAAAATGGTGAAAGAGATGCGTACTCCAGACGCCCATATGGACCGCTTCATTCATACCTGACAAAAACACATTGAGAATGTTGGTGATTATGTAGAAAAATTAATTCTGGAGTACAAAAGGTCGCTCGTTTTAATGGTGCCACTTCCATCTTTGTAGCGCTTTAACTTTCAAAAATAACTTTGAAAAATAGTTGGCATTACTTTTCGAACGACCCTAGTAATAGTTCAGATTACAAAGCGTTAAATAAAAGCCTCTTCTCTTTACAAAGATGTGAGTTGAGCACTGCCCAATGACTATAGCAGTAAAAACCACAATTTTAGTGGCAATTTAATTGATAGGCTAGTTGTTAGAAACTCGGACTGATATCAATTCGGTCAGGTTTTGATCATGACTAGAGGAAGATTTGTTGCTTGCGCAGCTGTACTGACGTGCCGTAGACGACGAAACAGGCGTGTATACAGATTGCAAAAAAAATTATATGTCATATGTATATTTGTATATATGTTGCGGGGGTGTATACATGTGTTTATGGAGGTTACTTTTGTTTAATTTCTAATTTTGTTTGGAAGATAAGTGTTTTTTTATCTCCTTACGTGTTTTAATAAAAGTTTCATCGGTTCAATCTCTAGAGAAGGTAGCGGAGATGATTAATTGATACACGTGAAGTGGGCGGGGTCTGGTAGGAATTGGGGAGAAGTGTGGCAATGGGGTCGGAGTGGGTGAAACTGATGCTGGCAGCAGGCGTTGTCATCGTTTTTGGCACTCTAAAGCAACAATAAGGGAATTCGTGACTATCTTGAGATCTTCTTCTCTCTCTCTCTCTCTCTCTCTCTCTCTCTCTCTCTCTCTCTCTCTCTCTCTCTCTCTCTCTCTCTCTCTCTCTCTGAAGAAATAGAACTTTGGAATGCTATAGTGATGAAAAGCGATTGAGGTTTTATTTCTTTTCTTTCTTTTCCTCAGCAGCACTTAAAGAGTCTCATCATGACACCCTCCTCGCTATTTTCATTCAAGGCTCAACAGAAATCGGGGTTGGGGTCAGGTATCATTTGATTTTTTATTATTCCGCTGATCGTATCTATAAAAGATCAAAAACAGAGAGACTAGACTGTTACACGAGTTTTTATTCTCTCTATAACCCCTGTCTAACTCTATCTCTCCCTCAAAAACGCACATACGGATCAATTGAGTATATAAGTGTAGTAAGAAGAGTAGTCGTCTATTAAATGGTAAAGCAATATAATGGCCCGACATTTGCAATCAATATTAATTAATTTCCTAGGCATTATCTTAGATAATAATCACTTGGAAAAAATATAAAAATTGATTAAAAGTCAATTTTTAAATGATTTTTAAAAAGCGTTAAATTTCTATGTGGGCGATATGTGGATTTGAAAGTTCACAATTTGTCACTTTCAGATTCGTTTTATCTTTAAACAAATAATCATGTGTGGTTCCGTAGATTTTTGCAAAGTTCACCTATATACAAAAATTATTAATTATACGTTCGTTCATTCATTTTATAGCATATGAACCTTTTTAAGTCAATTACTGACGAGAACAATCATTTTTGAGAAACGTTCTTTTGCCCCCTTGTATTTTCTAATGACACAATATGCACTTGAATAGTTAACATTGCTGGATGAAATGTGGAGATTCATACCTTTTCCAAATTGGAACACAAACGTGACCATTATTTATAGTCCTGTAATTGGATCAAATCTAAAATTTCTTTCTGACATCCATCAGCCTCAGAAAAATATAAAGTTGGGTTCTAAGTGATATTCACCAGAGAACTATACTTGGGCTTGTAGATATTGAGAGCAAGGTGTGACCCATGCATCATTCTCCTTGCTCTCCATATCACTGGGAGGATCTATTTGAAAGAGCAAGCGCTGACGCATAGCCCTAGCGCAGTTTCAAGGGTTGCTAGAGTGATGCCCTATGTAACATCATTCTGCTTTAGGGGCTCCAACTGCTGATTTGTCATCAGGATTTACACCCCAAGCCTTTTTTCGTGAGCGAGTCTAGATGCAAAGCAACGGAGGTTTGAACTGCAGGTATTTAACCAGAGTTTTACCCCCCACCCCTTAGATGAAATACCAACCAAAAGAATCAGTGTTATCCTAAACTTAGATGATTCTTCTTGAGTTGACAAGCCTCATTTACCCAGGTTTTGGAATCACTGTTTTGTCCTTCAATTAGATAAGTTGCCACCCCTGAGTTTTGAAATCAGTGTTATTCTGACGAGCTTCGTCTGCCTGAAGCAGCTGAAAGTGGACATATTTTTTAGACAACTAAAAAAATGACACATGCAGATCTAGACAGAAAATAAAACCGAACATTTACTAAAATTATTTACCGTTATTTAAACTCGTCTTACATGATACCGAATTGTGTCTCCGATACAATTTTTTCTTAATATTTATTCGGTTACCTCGTCTCCTCCCAAAAAGGATAACGGGTTTTAGCTTTAGAAGTTTAGACTTTGGGGATCAACATAATAACACATTGAATGTTCCTGTTTCACCATGATTTTAGTGTCATAAATTTAGGGGGAAAGCTGACCGGGTTTGTACAATTTTTTCACATTTTGGGTTGTAATAAAAAACACATGTGGAGGGAGGAGGGAGAGAGAGTTTAAGATGGAGAGGGAGAGAAAAAGAGAGAGAGAGACATAGAGAGAGAATGGTAAGAGAGGTAAAGAGAGGGATAAGAGAAGCAAGGAGGCATAGAGAGAGGTACAGAAAGAGAGACAGAGGGACATAAAGAGATGTAGAGAGTTATAGAAAGAAGTAGAGAGAAAGAGAGAGAGGGTTTCAGATAAAGAGAGAGAGAGGTGTTGAGAGAAAGAGAGAGAGACATAGAGAGAGGTAGATAGATGTAGAGAAGGATAGAGAGAAGTTGAGAGGCGTAGAAAGATACAGAGAGGTAGAGAAAGAGAGACATAGAGAGAGGTCGAGAGACGTAGAGGGATGTAGAGAGACATAGAGGGATGTGGAGAAACGTAAAAAGTGATAGGGAGACGTAGAAAGAAAGAGAGCGAGAGAAAGAGATAGTTAGAGAAATAGAGAGGTAGAGAAAGAGAGGACAGAGAAAGAGAAACATAGAGGGACATAGAGAGAGGTAAAAAGACATAGAGAAAAGTAGAGAGATATAGAGAGAGGTATAGGGAGAGAGAGATAGATACAAGTAGAGAATACGAGAGGTAGAGAGAATACGAGAGGTAGAGAGACTTAGAGAGTGGTAGTAAGATAGATAGAGAGAGAGAGAGATAGAAAAATATAAAGAGACGTAGACAGACGTAGACAGACATAGACAGACACAGTGAAGCAATTAAAGAAATAGACAAGAGAAAAGAAAAACTACATAAAGGAAAGGTTTGGGAGAGGGAACGAGATTCCGTCCAACTATATATATATTTATAGACATAAAAAAGGATGGTTTGATCCAAACTAGATGAGAGAGTATCCTTTGGTCATATTTTTTATGTATGAGGGAGAGAAGGAGAGGGAGTGAGAGAGAATCTCACATCATATAGGAAAAAAAGTGCCAAATGTTTGCAGAGAAGTTGCGAAAGAGAGAGAAATAAGATTCTGTGAGAAAAGACGAAAGAGAGAGAAAAAAAGAGAATAACAGTAACTAATGTGAGAAAAACTCTCATGGAAAACGTTAACAAAAAAAAATAAACTAAATACGTTTGTATCAGTAAATATATTTTTCTTGCGACAACCATTATATATTAAGAGAAAATGCCGCTTTTAAAAAAAAAGGAAATTCAAATGCAAGGGACGCAACTCAGCGTATGAGTTTTTAGGTGAAAGTAGTCTCCCCTGAATAAAAATTTTGCTCTCATTATTTTATGTTTCAATTTAATTAAAGATTACATCGAACTCATTGAAGCTTATATTTGTTTGTTTTTTTAAATTTTTCTTTTACGCTATATCATACTTTTTCTGTCATGGAAACCCTTATCTAGCATGTTTTGTTATAGAAAAAAGGAATTAAAAATGAACTTCATTTCGAGCCAAATTCTTTGAAAGGTCAATGATTAAGAAACATAGTGTGAGGAAAATTACGTCTGTTTGACAAACAAAACAAAAACAAAACCAAAAAAGCGGAATTATTAGAAACTTTAAGAAATTTAACTACTTTTTAAAAATATTTCCAGATATCCTTAAAGAAAATTTTTCTACTTATTCAGACCTAAAAAGATATTTATCTATTTTATTTACAAGAGAACATCGAGATTACTCTATTTTGATTTTTAGGGATTTTTGGATGTGCTAAAAACGAATATGACATTTATATCCGTGGCAAATTTTCCGTTTTGATAATATTAATCCTGTTTCTTGAGATTCTTTTCTTACGACACGCTGCAGTTGCACACGGACATTTTGTTATCAAATTCCTACAAAGCTTTGTGGTTTGCGCATTGATAGCAACAGAAATCACTTTTTAAAAATAGTACCCCAAAAGCAATTTATGTACAAAAATGTTAGCCTTTTTAGAAATAATTTTTTAAGGATTTTTACCCTGTTTTTTCTTAGTTTTGTTTTCTTACCTTAACACAAACCAACTAGTTATGAAAGTGAAAAAAAAAACCTACCTGAAAAAAGCCAAGAACGACCCTACCCTCCGATATATAAAAAATAGGTGGCATTACTTTTAAACCTCGTATATAAAGAATAGGTAACGTTACTTTTGGAACAACCTTCTATATGAAAAAGGTAGCATTACTTTTGGAATAACCCTATTATATAAAAATAAATAGGTCGCATTACTTTTGGAATGTTTCTTGTAAATGTTGTTTAAATACTCACACTGCCACATAGTTATGGTCAACGCGATATAAACGAAATTATTTCAGATTTTTAGGGGAAAAATAGAGAAAAGATGTAACGTGATTCCTATCGCATTGCATCCAAACTGGGAATGTAACAATCTGGACGCGCGCGCGAGTATAATTATACATAATTATACTTATACATAGTTATACATACAACAAGACGCGCGCACGCGAGTATTATATATACATTGCAAGAATGACGTAATGTAGTCTGATGCTATTGGCCATGTTGGCAAAGTACACGTATGTGTTTTTACGTGTCAATCAAAGCCCCATATATAAACAGAAGAAGGAATGTGTGTCAGTAGACCAGGCCAGACCAGAGCAGAGCGTCAACCCTTTACGCACGTAACCCGGCGACAGATAGTTTGACAAGGCTTGACAGGAAAACTTCAACAATTCCAGTGACGAGGAAAAGTGGGTTGAAAGCAAAATAAACCAAATCTTTTTTTTTCACCTACGATTTTCGTTGTTCTTAATTAATCCCTCGTAATTAAACCATTTGTAAGATTACAGGAATATGCTATTCGTCCTGATAAAAAGAGACATCACTCAACATTCTGAAACTTTTCAAGCTTCGAACCTTTTTTGTTTATTGGACAACGTGTGTGTTCACGCGTATGCTAACTGACGTCTGCGTTACATGAATGTGTACACGCTCAATTTGTTGAAACATTTAATAGGGTTAGTCAATCATCAATATCAAAATAAATTATACAGAGTGGGCCATAATGAGGGGTCATATTTTAAATGTTACTTTTCTCAGATTATAGAAACGAAACGGAGTAAATAGTATATCTATTACATAACTACACCAAAGGAGTTTTACATGTTATGTGAGATTCGAATAGATATACAGATTGACCATAATGATTGGAGACATTTTATATATGGTATTTTCTTAGATTACAAAAACGACAAAGAGTACTAAGTATATTTTTACATAACTGGTATACACGCGCTTCAGCTTTATCTTAGATTTGAATAGATATACAAATCGACCATAATGATTGGAGACATTTTTCATACTATTTTCATGGATTACACAAACGACAGAAAGTACTATGTATGTTTTTTACATAACTGGTACACGGGGATTTTACATATTACCGTAGATTTGAATAAACATACAGTGTGGAGCAAAATGATGGGACACTTTAAATGCTATTTTCTAAGATTAAAAACGACACAGACTACTGAGTTCACTGCAGACCCGATATAATGCGTTTTATGGGGGCCATTAATAGTGACTGTGTTATAAGTGAATCCGTGTTTAAACAAAAATCAAACTTTGCGATATAGCGTTGGTGGGTGAATAAATTTTACACATTTTCCCATGCTGTGGTTCAGTGAAATAAATTACTTTTCTGCAATCAGATTTGAATTAAAATAATTGTTTGGAATTTATGATAGAATAGAGTGGGAAACTGTCGGTGACTGCCTTAGATATATCGTAATAATTTTGAGTCCATAAAAACTGTGTTATAAGCGACTCTACGATATACCGGGCCGTGTTATATAGGGTCTGCAACCAATGTATATCTATTACATAACTGGTAGACTAGAGTTTTACATGTTATCAAAGATTCGAATATGAAGTACTTTACATGGTGACCATCACGATAAAAACATTCGAGAGCTCGATTTTACAGAAAGCATATCAACTTGAATAGCTGTGGTTACTGGACACTTTCTTGCAGTTCGGCTGTCCGGCCTGTCTGCGCATACTCGATCTTTTAGGTAGTTCCAAAGAGAATAGGCACAGGAAAATTTAAGATTTCCACTGTAGTGTCTCACTCATCATTAGTGTCTACTTTTTAAATTCAAAAATAAATTTAATTTTAAATTATTCAAATAATTAATTAAAGAAAAATTTTTTTTCCTATGAAAAATAAATCTCTTACCTCGAATAAATCATTTGCCCAGAAAATGTAAATATCCAATTTTGGTTAAATATCCAGCGCAAATAAGTAATCCAGATGTACAGAGAACTTTTATCAATATGGAAACTTACCTATGAAAAAATTTTAAAAATAGAAAAAATAATAAAATTTTTAATATTCCTGAACATTTTTCAAAAATAAAGCAATAAAAATGATAACTAAAAAATATATGAAAAACCAAAAAATGGAGAAACTTCACTTCCCAAAGGTTGGAGAGGGTGGCGTATTTGGCGTCCAAAAACAGAGAAAATAAAAAATTATATTCAAAAGAAAGATACTAGTAAAAACAAGCAAACCGACAAGGGGAATAACTCTTTATCTTTATTTTTAGAGTTCTTCCCCTTGCATAAAATTTTTGTTATTTTGCTAAATCGTTGAAATTTAGTTGTCGTTTAAGCAACATTCGATGTCAGTGAGAATTGTCGCATTGTGTCAGCAAATAAAAAACAAAATTGCAATTGTTCAGATTTAGGAAAAAAGCTGGCCAAAATTTGGAGTATCCAATTAGTAGATTAAGGTTGAATTAACGAATCAATTAATTTCGCTTCAGAAAAGTTACAAATTTTTAAAAATAATTTCCTACACAATATAAAAAAAAATTAAAAATCTCACAAACCACAATCCTGCTTTTTATTAACTGCGACTATAATTAGACTAATGTTTTTGTTAAGGCGTGTATTGTAATTAGCAAATTCTTAAAATAAGTAACAATGTAAGTGCTTGCTTGACGTTTTCGTTCAAATATATATTTTTTTTACTTTAAGTGTAGGTTAAAAAATTAAAAATCTAAAAGGATATAGATCGTTCGGACCGTAGTCTGTATTATGATGTAGGGAATATTGGCATTTGTTTGCTTATTTTTTCTTCGACCCTAAGTCTAAACCACAGAATAAAACTTATTGAGTGAAATAGATATTTTGGGCTTACAGCCTAAAAGGACATTTGCATTTTTATTGGAAAAAATATATATAAAAAAAATTATCAGAAAACGAATAACATTGCAGAGTGCTGTGTAAGGGGTAGCACACACCTCGAATATTCGAACTCACGAAATTGCCAATAAAGTACATAAAACAAATTTTTTGGGGGGTCGAGGTGATTATAATTATTGTATATTTTTAATTACATAAATAAATGTATTTTTCACTGAAAACTTAAGAAATTTTTTAAAAATAATATAAGATAAAAAATAGAAAAAAAACCAGCTTTCCAACTTCTGCCTTTATATTGTTATACAAATAAATAAAAAAATTTAAAAACTTGAAATTGCTAATAAAAAAATATATATATTCTGGTACCATTAAACAAGCGACCTTTTTTGCTCCAGAATCTTTTGTTCTACATAGTCACAACCAGTCACAATACACGTTAACCAGCGGTCCATTTTTGCGTCTTGAACGCGCTTTGTCACTCACATCTCTGTCACCACTCCGAAATCGACGAACCCATCTTTTCACTGAGCTGTCATTAACTGCATCAGTTTCGTAAACATTCAACTGCTGCTGGGGAATGTTGATCGGTTCTATTTTACTGCATAGAGTAATTCAATAATGTATATCTGCTTCTGGCGCAAGTCCATGACAAGGGGTTGCTGTCTTAAAATCTCACACTGTCTATACAAGTTCAATTATCATAACAATGCAATTTGCAATCTCCTATGATCCATAGGAGGCATTACTTTTGGAACAACCCACGTACACACAGGCATTTATGCGTATACAAGTACATACACACATGGGCATCGTATACAGGTAAATACATGTAGGAATACGCCACGTGCACATATACATGCCTATACACATACTCGTTCACAGTAGCGCATGTGCCTAATACACAGATACATATACACTAGGGTAGGTTGATTTTTCAATTTTTTTTAGATACCAAAAAAAATTATATGCTAAAACTCATACCAAAAAATCAGAACTGAATCTTCAACAGTTTTTTAAGCATTTGGCATGAAAGGTTTTAAATAAAACATACTGAAAAACACTCTATTTTGCCAGATTTAGCCTAAGTATTGATGTGAAAAACCAAACGATTTTAGCATTGGTCATTTCATTTATTCAATCATAAAATGGATAATAAACTTTAAAATATCAATTATTTAATAGATTTTATTATTTTCGTTAAATCTCAGGTATCCATAAAATTAAAACTGTTTCCAATGTCACCGATATAATGACCAACATCGCAAATTATGATCTCTTTAAATTCGATTCCTCAAATAAACCCAATGTTTCGGAGAAAAAAATTCCTGGAGTAATTTCTGATTTTATTTTGCAACTTTGTATAAAACGGGAATTTTCAGTAATTTTTGTCTACAATTTTTGAAACCACACGCTCAAAGAACCGCTGAAGTAGTTCATCTACTTTTCGGTAAGACAGATTTCTTAATATCTTAAGAAAAGAGAAAAATCAACCTACCCTAATATATAGTGAGGTGATCCAAGTCTTTGGATAAAACAAAAATGCTTATTTTTCAGCAGTTTGGTACAGATACTATCAAGCAAAATAATGAAATGAAACTTTCACATTACTATTACACATAGAAATGAGAAAAACTAAATTTAAAAAGAAACAATAAAAAGTTATTAAACATTTCCTAAAACAGATGGTGAAACAAGTATTTGGACATATGCAAAAAGAATGTTTAATATTCAGTTACACCCCGTTTAACACTAATTACTGTTGTCATACGATTCCCGTAGAATTTCTTCCCATTTTTCTTTGGCTATAGACTTTAATTGGATGTTTGAGGAGCGTCTTGTTCTAATCTGTTTCTTCAAAATGCACCACACATTTTCAATTGGTTTCAAGTCTGGTGATTGGTGAGTCCATTGCAAAATATGATTTCTCTTATCCTCGAACCATTTCGTAGTTGTCTTCACTGTATGTTTCGAATCATAATCTTGTTGGAACCGCCAAAGACTAGACAATCCCATTTTCTCCACAACCTTTGCAAGTTATTCTCCAAAGTATCCTTGTATTCTGCTCCATTAATCCTTCCTTCGATTATTTCTAGTGTTCCAATCCTGTGTGAAGAAAAGCAGCTCCAAATCGCAATGTTTACTCCTCCATGCTTAATGGTAAGGATAGTGTTGTCATATCATATGCAGAACCGTCTACACGCCAGACATGGCTTGCATCGTTATTACTAAATAGCTCAAAAAAGTTCACCTTTAAACAAGACTAGAGTATGCTAAGAAGTATATCAATGGGAGTACCACTATTTTTGATAATGTCATATGTTTAGATGAGACGAAAATTGAGCAATGAAGATGCAAGACATGTTTGTCGTGAAGTCGGTTCTGCACATTATATGAAAAACACTATCCCTACCATGAAGCATGGAAGAGTAAACATTATGATTTGGAGCTGCTTTACTTCACGCAGGATTGGAACACTAGAAATAATCGAAGGAAGGATGAATGGAGCAAAATACAAGGATACTTTTGAGAATAACTTGCAAAGGTTGTGGAGAAAATGGGATTATCTCGTCTTTGCCTGTTCCAACAAGACAATGATTCGAAACATACAGTGAAGACAACTCAGAAATGGTTCGAGGAAAAGGGAATTCATGTTTTGCAATGATCCAACTAATCACCATACTTGAATCCATTGATAATTTGTGGCAAATTTTGAAGGGACAGTTCAGAACAAGACGCCCCTATAATATCCACCAATTAAAGCGTATAGTAAAAGAGGAATGGGAATAAATTCCGTTAGGCATTGACCAGGGCCGGGTAAAAAAAACTACGGGAATCGTATGACAACAGTAATTAGTGTTAAACAGGGTGTAACTGAATATTAAGCATTCTTTTTGCATCTGTCCAAATACTTGTTTCACTATCTATTTTAGGAAATGTTTAATAACTTTTTATTAATTTTTAAAAATTTAGTTTCTCTAATTTCTATGTGTTTTAGTAATGTGAAAGTTTCATGATATGGTTTGATATCATTTGTACCAAATTGCTGAAAAACAAGCATTTTTG
>JAYKTE010319665.1:0-11212 GCA_036873565.1 Xipholeptos notoides | reverse complement strand
ATTGTTTGATAGCGTACGTGATTCAAGTGACTTTGGAGGAAGGTTTAACACCTTTAAAGACGGTTCTAGTATTGATTTTGCTACAAAAAGTTCAATAATCTAAAAGATACGGTGTTAAAATTGATTGGCTTAAATCAATTTTGATAAAGAATCTTGCTTTTTTTTTCTTTTTATATATTTTCAGGGTATATTTGTAACTGTGCTGTACTGTTTTTTAAACGGAGAGGTAAGAGCATTGCCTAAACTTATATATAAATGGAAAATTTTCTGTGTATCTGTGCGTGTGTTTGTGTCTAAGTTTGTTCCTTCTGTACACTGAAACGGCCGGGTCGATTTTTTTTTAAAATTCATACTGTTGTATTTTGTGTATCAGAAATGCGTGTAGGGTTGAATATGGGTGTCAGTGCATTGGAAACGGTGTTGTTACCACTAGGATGCAGTAAAGTGCTAGGTGTGTTTCACAAATGCTCATGTAGGACCAAAAAGACTACTGACTGGATGTCTGTCAGGACTTGCTGAATCGGTACTAAGCCGAAGGTCATTGTTTTAGATCGCGACCGTCAGATCCCCAATTATTTGAACCTCTGGATGGCGCATTACGCAGGCAACATATCCCCCAAAACAACGCCGTAATCTCACCCATGAAAAATGGACTGCGTCGGCAGGTCAACTTTTGGAACCGAGGCATCAAGACTCTAGTTCATCCCTAGCAAAAGCTCATTAAGAATTGTGGTGACAACGAAGATATTTTAAATTCTGGAGCACAAAACGTTACTCGTTTTAATGATACGACGCTTCAAAATTTTGAGTTAAAAATGAGATGCAATACTATAGAAACCACCCTTGTAGATAGACAGTAAATGTATGAGAACATGAATATTTGCTAAAAAATATGTATGCTAAATGATAACTGTTTAATCGATCTTTCTTTTTTTTTTTTTTTGGTTGGCGCGATTTCAATTAGGTTTGTAAAAAGTGAATGTCCACTTACTATCGCCCAGAAGTCCTTCACTCGAGGCAGCACTCTCTCGATTTTAAAAGAAAAACATGAATTCACTGTCCAGCGTTCTTAAAGGAGATTGCCAGAGAGAGGAGAAAAGTATTTCTACAAATGAAAATAGTGAAACTGTAGATAATATTGATCTGTCTGTGTTCCCTGTTCAAACAGCACCTTTGAAGATTTAAAGTTTACTGTCCAGTTCCTCAGGCTCCTCGGAAGGGGAATGCCAAAAAGATAGAGACAGACATTTTTTACAGCTGTTCGTGATCTGCTTCTGATCCCGTTAATTTTGCTTTGTGTCCAACTTGGTTTTGTTCCCAAGTTTATGCTTTGCCATCTTCAGTTTTTGTTGGGATCTTCTTTTTTCTAGGTCGAATTCTTCTTAATGTTTTTGTCTTTGCTAATTCTTCTGTTTTGTTTTTCTTGTTATCATTGTTTGTTTTGTTTTTGAATTATCAGTCAATATCTGCAACGTAAAGATAGAACTTTCAGGTCATGAATGCATAAGTTTAATCGTCATAACAATTCAATTTGCAATTTCCTCTTATGCATTTACGCAAAATAAAAGATATAGGAGTCATTACTTTTGCAACTTCCGCCATATACTAAATTGTTTTTAACTTATGAAGGTGACAAAAAAGATGGTGCGTAGTTTTAGAGTGATGATATATTATATAAATCGAAAAGGAAACAAAATGCACCTTGTACATCTAATGACCTACAAACTTTAGAGAATGGTTAAAGAACTAACCTTTTCTTCTTCTTTAACTTCATCGAATCACTCAAGCTAGTGACTATTCATATTGTGACGTCTGACCGGAATAGACCATAGTCAGATATAACAGCGTTTGGACAATAGATTAGATGTTACATAACTTCTACACATTCTAACTCTTTCGTTTTATTCCTGGCTTTTCTGGTGGTTGGTTTTGTCTTGTAGCACGTTGATGGTTAACAAGACTTGTGCGGTTTTTCCAAGTTTATCCTAAATTCGATCAAATTGCCTGTATTACTTACTGTTCAGTGATGGTTTTGCTAAAACGCACAAACTTTTCCCTTGAGATAGTAATATACATAGTAACAAAAACCTATTTGTATGAATTACTCTATTTCTGCTCGTACCAACTGTCACAGTAATTTAATAACGAAATGACTTAAATGAATAATTACCAGGGCTACATAGCTATTCCATGGCCCCTAGCTGCAGAAATTAGAGGGCCATATTTTTTTCCAGTGAATATTTATGCAATTAATTTTCCATGACTGATTTGAAAATCTTAAGAATGTCTGCGACTAGTCTGGTTATCAAGGGAGAATCTAGTTCAACTACGGCTTTCACTTTCTCAGTATTAATCACCTTAGGCCAGCCAAATCGAGGGGCATCTCTCACTGAAGAATCCTTTTCTGGCACCCCCGTTCTGAAACAGCATTCTCCCAATGCACACTATATATGAGGTTCGTTTCAATAAATAAATAAATAGGAAGCATTATTTTTTGGAACGATCATTGTTTCATTCTGTAGGTTTCTGTAGCTTTTTTTTTTTATCATAAAAAGAACATCAGATGTCGATAGTGCTCCGATAATTTCTCCATTTTAAGGCCTGAAAAATAAACCCAATACTTAAAAACCTGTTTTTAAATGGTTTAAACTCCAACTTTTTTATAAATTGCAATTAAATGAAGACATATATAATATATAGACAAAAAAAACGGGCCCCAACTCTAATTAGGCCTCGTTTCTTAGTGTTTTGTCCGAATGAAATGAAACTTTGGTCATAACTAGTTTATGATATTCAAGACATCACATCAAAACACTAAGGTATTTGGCCTTTTTTTCTTATAATTTTTTTGTAAAGAAAAGGTTCCGATGCATTTAAAAATGTTTTTTTTTGGGGGGTCAACCTGTATTTGTTCAAAGTATAAAGACACTTGATGCTGTTGAACAGAAAAAATGAGAAAATGTTAAAAATGTTTAGGGAATATTTCGTTAAAAGATTCAGAGAGCAATATTTTCAAATTGAATTTTAAATACTTCGTAATTATATATTTTTTCTTAAAATCATTTTTTTCTTCCAGGTGCGGTCGGTGATCACAAAAAAATGGCGGCGTTTTCTGGAAAACCAAAGCATGAAGAACAATCTTCGCCGTCGAAGTTCTCGAACATCGTCCCTTTTTTTGTCTCAGTCGGAAGTGGTTGTCATGATGTCTATGCGTGGACGGATGCGCAGCCAGAAACAACTCAAGAAACGAGAGAGTAGTCTGGATGTTTATTCACCGCCAAATGGAGGCGCAAGTGAAGTTGCAATGGCACAAACGAACTGCGGTGACAGCGGCTACTGCTTTCCAGGGAACAATACTGAATATGTCACTGAGCATAAACTTTGAACTTTATCAAATATTTATTCAAACATTATCTTATGACTCTGTCCACACACACACTCATGCGCATGCATACACATACAAAATCATACACATACAGAAAGACACATTGATTAATTACAAAGGCTCTTTGTATTTCCAGATTAATTACAGAACCCCTTTATATTTCCAGAACAATTAACTTTAAGTAGTATGGACATTCTTTTCATTTTTGTTTTATTCAAATACATTTTTCCTTCATTTCACCCTTTGCTTCATTTTATCTGAATGAAATTTTTCCCAGTTTCCTGAATTTTGAAATAATTTCACTTCAAACCGGACGAATATTTTTGTGCAATATTTCAAATATATTTTTATTTCTTTTACAATAAGGTAAATTCATGACTTGTGCTAAATATTTAAGCACGATGGGTAAGTGTTTGAACTTTGGAATAATAATCATATATTTCGAATCCCAGTTGATCCACTACTTTTATATCCAAAATAATATCTTTAAGAAAGACATTTGTTCCCTGTAGCTATGGGTAAATAGTACATCGGGTGTTATTCAAAACAACGTGATGAAAAAAAAAATGACATTTATCAAAATTGATATAACTCGGCATTAAATGACCGAAAAAGTTGATGTGCTTTAAAAACAAAGCCACCCAACAATATTTTACGCTTACGCTGATGCCTGTCACCAGTTTCGAAATACACACAAACTTCTTAGATTTCCATTCTTCTATTTTGGCTAATTGTGCTGATAAATACTAAATGTTGGCTTGGTTGTATTATTTTCTATGATTCAATTCAATTTCTTTACATTCATGTTTTATTCTGTAAATAATTATTTAGAAAAGCAATTTGAGCGATTCAACTCAAAGCTAAAAGAAATTAATTGTTATTTGACCTGAAAGTTTTTATATTAGCCAAAAAGTTAAATTGTATGAAATTGTGTGTCAAAGATCAACTCTTGTATTATGACTCAAAATGGTATCGGCCTACTACTTGCTCATGTACTTGATTACCACTAAACTCAGTTATTGCATCATTTTATTTTATTTTTATTTATCAATTCTTCGTTTATGTGGGGGTTGCCTGGTCTTATTCAAACTAGTTGTTTATATGTTTTTACATATATCTATACATCAACGCATGAGACTTTATTGGTATATGAATCTCCTTAGCATCTTTCACCAATCGGTTTCCATTGTGTTTGAAATCGAAATCGCTTTCTTGATTCCGACAATAAAATTTACAAAAAAAATTAATTGAACTGTGTTGAAGGAAATAAAAAACTATCTTAATATAATAAATATTTATCTTACATAATTTAGGTTTTGTATGAAATTTAAAAAAATTGAACTAAAATGGCTTATCTAAAAGTACTAATCGGACAATTCTCCTCATCCGTAATATTCTCTCTTTCACCTCTTTTCGGCGGAATAATCACCCTTCAGGAAGGCCGAAGGGTGATTATTCGGTCGAAACGTCGTTAAAGAGAGAATGTTATGGATGAGAAGAATAGTCCGATTAGTACTTTTAGATTTCATCATACTTCATCCCAAGGATTTCGAAAAATGAAATGGCCTAATGTTTTACAAAATAAAATGATTTCTTTAAAAATCTAGAAATAAATTGATTGGAGATATTGGAGACATTTCTTGAGATTTTTTTTTATTGAATAACAACACCTCCACAATCATAGAATAAAAAGGCTTCGTTCAGGTGAATTTATAATGAATTTTGTTTAAAACATTAAACACCTGTAGTATAACTTAAAACTAAACGATGGGTCTTTTTTAATTAATTTCAGACAGGTTTGAAAGTCAAATGAGTTCAAATTATTACAAGGCAAGAACAACGAGAATATTGATTTCTAAATGAAATGGAGACAATAAAATAAAATTACCACATTTTCAGTAAAATTATTATATTGGTCGATCACAAACTGACTGATGCGAAAGTGATCACAACTGACTTTTTAAGTCTAACTGTCGATCGGAAAGCCTTTTATATGAATTGAAAACAATAGATCCAATAATATTAAAATAAACACCAGTGAATTAGGACTTTATAGATTGGGCTAAAAGTTACTTACCTGTAATTTTTTTTTTCTAAATCAAGGCATTTTGTATATAATAATTGCCAATATAGAGAGGGATTTAAAAGTGCACTCACACTTTAAATGCCCAGTTGTTCCGTTTGCGTTCATATTCGTACTAATACTGTTGTGAAGGGTATGAATCCCCACATTCCCCCCAGCTATTGGTCAAATAGTGTAATTTGTGTCATTAAAAAAACTATGTGTACAAAAACTAACGTTTACCAAAATATGACCTAAAATGGTTGATATGCCGTAAAACACAAACAAACACACTTTAAAGGACAAGAAAACCTTTATTTATGAGCATAGTGTGGAATGGCAGTGCTTCGACCACATAAGGCAAATATTATTGAAAAATCCTGTAACAAATGTTCAAATTGATGACATTTATTATTCAGACAACGCTGATAACGCGCACCAAAAAGATTTATGAGCGCGAGGTCTAAGGAACACGCATGGTATTTAATGGTACCTCGTTATCTAATCCATTTGTCTGGAAATGCTGCACCGAATTGACCTCGAATATTGCGATGGCTGTGGAGAAGTGCTCTGGTTGAAATTAAATTTCGCCGACATCACCAAACATATCTGAAATTGTCGTTCGACAAGCACCTGAAGCAAGTTGATGTAACTCTGCTCAATGAGAGTTCCGTTAGAAGCAAATGGTCCTATGATGCCCAATGTGTATATCCTACATCACACTGTCATTCCTAGTAAGTTTACATGGTGTTTAAGTGTTACTTGTAGATTTGTTGGACCCGAATAGATGCAGTTAGGGCGATTAATGGGGCTAGTTAGTCTAAATATTGCCTCATTGCTCCACACAATTTTGTGTGAAATCCCTGCATCTTCTGCCCATTTTTCCATGTACCATTCACTGAATCCAACTCTGTAATCAGTATCGTCTTCGTTGAGAACATGGATTAATACTGGAATGTGGCATTTCCCGTACCGAGGCTTCATGATGCAATAGACGCTATCCAATAAGATATATTTTCCAGGTAATTTACTGAATTGATTTCTGTGGTAATCGAAAGACTCGTGGATTCCCGTGGTCATCCAGAACGTTTCTTGTCGACCTTCTAGGCGGTTCCATCTGCTTCAAATGTGTCGCTGGTTTGAACAATGGTTCAGCGCGTTAGTTCAGATTTCTGAATTCCTTTCTGAATCATCTTTACACATTAATGGCATTTTCAGTCTTCTTATATCATTTCAGGATAAACTTCCTCTCTTCCGAACTAAGTTGATTTCTTGCCATGCTATGATTAATTAATTACACCTGCAACACGGGGGAGTCGACTTTGGCCAGTGGATATGCATTATCAATACTCAATTAATAACAATGGCATGCCGGATATGAACTCAGCGTCTTGTAGCCCTTATCCTCAGCAACCACTTACTTCCATAGTTGTTGTTTTAATCTATGTATTCATTTCTGGGGGAAGTCAACATGGGCCAGTATATAGGCAGTCAGACTTTGGAATCGTAGTACGCCAGTTCGAATCTAATCATTCTGTTAGCATTCATATTTTGACTAATACCATTGGGAAAGGTATGAGTCTCCACATTCCCTCCAGTGTTAAAATGGATAAGTAGTGCATATTGTGCTCTTCAAAAAAACTAAGTGTGGACAAAAAATAACGTTAACCAAAAAAGATTCTTCTCGGCACTAAATGACCAATGAGTTGATATGCCGTAAAACATAAACAAAGAAAACAACTGCAATACAAAAAAGGCAACATGTTAGCGACAGTTAAAGTGTCAGTACATTTTTGATACACCCTTTGATAAAATATATTTTGGCAATTACAATACACTACACAACAAAATCTCTTAACTTTTTTTTAAACTTTTTTTTGGGGGGGATCGGTAACTGTTCGAGGCAAATAAAAACCCACAAACTAGCGACATAAATTTGTACCATTTCAGAGCCACTCTCTAAGTAAGAACTGCTGGATTCTAGCAGCAAGCTAGGTTTGATAACTAGTGACATATTAACTGCAGTTTTTTTATAAGCGTTTACATTCTAGGTGAAATAACAAGCCAATGAACTTTAACTATCTGTGTTTTATTCCGTTTTGTTTTGTTTTTTATTTTTGTTTTGTTTTGTTTTTAATCGGTGCAATTCTTATACCTAGATGAGTTACTCTTCCGAGTTAATGAGCCTTATCTGACGATTTTATTTGTATATATTTCACTTGCTCTTTATTTACTGTTACTAAGAACTACTGAATAACTATCTGAGTAACATTGCTGTTTTTGTTTCTTTGATTAATTGATTTCTTTTTTCAGAATAAAAAACAATAAGAATTATATTATAGAGAAAAGTGTTTAACCATAGTTTATTTAATAGAAGATGTCTTTCTTCATAGTTATCAAAGTCTATGACACAACGTTTTCTACAACTCAAAACGAAATAAAAAAAGATTAAATAATCTACATTTTAAAAACAAATTTACGAATTCAAAGCTAACATATATGTGCACTATTTATTTTTATAACTAAAATAATTCAAAGGATATTCAATTAAAACCTATGTTATTCAAATGAAAATCTAAGGTAACCATATTAGACTGTCTTGTCACCAGACAAAAAAATCACTATTAATGACCTATAAAAGTAGTGGTAGGGATGTTTTGTTCATAAAATCATGAGAAAGTGTTTCCTAACTTTTCCTAAGCAAAATTTAGCTGCATTAAGTAATTCGTTAATTAATTAATCTACAGCTTGGATGATGAAATTTTGTTTAGTTTTGTTCCAAAATATGACCAATTGCAATTCGGATTTTTATTCATTTTTGACAATATTTACTCCATTAATAATGTTTTTCTAAAAGATTGTGTTGTTAAAATTATATTCTCATAAATGTGCAACATTGGCTTATTTTTTGTTTCTCCGTTCTATATTAAAGATTATGAAATTCAATTTAAAACATGTTTGCATGGTATTGTTCACTTACCATTTTTGTTATTGTGAATTGATAAAAATGAAATCAAATTCAATGTATTTCTTCATCATAAAAATAAGGATGCAGAGGAATAAATACCAGGAAAGAGAAGTAGGATGTTACATGTATCGTTGCTAAACATCATATGATTGAATAGGATTTAATAGTCATGCGTTTAAATGCATTAGTTTTTAAATTGAATGACGACTCTTGTCGTACAGTAGGGATGTCATTGTTTGTCTAGAAGTACAAATTTGATAAAATATTTGCAATTTCATGCTATAAACATAAGTTGAATTATTGCATTTGTACTAATTTATCAAATTTGGCTTTAAAAATAGGCCTATAATGTTGTAAAGTTTAGGGTTTAAATTTGAAAACTAAAATCTGGATCTTGTTAAGTCGAATAAGCTTGTTGCCAATCTTGTACACTTAAAAATACACTTGTCAAATGAAATAATTCCTTCTCTTTTGTATTTATCAGAATTAAATGAAATATTCTATACTATATAATAAGAACCGCCGTGTGTTTATCTTTTTTATATCTATCGTGTCACACTCAAAATTTTCTTTTATTTTCTGCCCTTAATATACAAAATATATTAGTGATATTTATTTCATACCCTGATTAATAATACAGTCCATTTTCGGATGTTAGCCTTCTTATCTCTTTTTAATGAGTTTTCCTTAACTACCTTAGTAGCAAACTCCCTGCACCCGAGGCCGGTCAATACTTTTAATATCTACTAGGAAAGTGACCTTGTGTGTATGTGTGTGTTTGTGTGTGTGTGTGTGTGTGTGTGTGTGTGTGTGTGTGTTTGTGTGTGTGTGTGTGTGTGTGTGTGTGTGTGTGTGTGTGTGTGTGTGTGTGTGTGTGTGTGTGTGTCTGAGGAGCGGTTTCTGCCAAACTACTTTGACAGTTTGGGGTCTATAGACTTGAATTTTCATTCATTCGGGCTGGTGGAACAAACTCGATTTGTGTTCGAGGAGAAAAAATAGCTGCCCAGGAGTCAAATTGAAATTTGGTTTTTGTGGGCCTGTAACGTCCACTGTGTGGGAGGGGCTACGATGATCATTGGGGAGTCTATTTAACAGCAATTTAATAAGATAATTTTTAGCTTTCAAAAAATTAAGGCAGTTTTCCTTGAAAAAAAAAATCTTGTGCAAAAATTACTGATCAAAATGACAAAAACAGGAGCATCAACGCAACTCACGATCAAGACTGGAAAATACTTCTAGTATATTTATAACATTCAAGTTTTGATTCAAATGTTTAAAATAAAGAATGAAAATGTTTTGACATGAGAAACGAAATGAAAAATATATGACTCCTAATTTTTAGTGAAGTCATTTGTTTCTTTTTTTTTTTTTCGTTCACATACTTTTTATCACTTTAGTTTTGTTTTCTTTGTTTATTTATTATTTTCTTATTCAAAATAACTCGATTTTCAAACATTTCTTGAATTAGGTTTCTTGAAAACTGTTTTGTGATGCGTCCATACCCATCTGATGAAGGCTTTGTTCGTCCGTCTCGGTCATTCTTCCAATTGATCTTGAGAACAAGAGACTTAATGAAATAAATCATTAAACAGCTTTGAGATGTGCAAAAAGGAGAGGAGATTATCATTTAGTCCATCCGTCCGTCTGTGACCAGACTTATTCTAAAAAGTCCGTTTTTGACGTTCAATTTTAACGTTGCAATGGTTTCTTAACGTTCTGTCCAAGTTGAGGTAATAAGAAATTTATAATATCGATGTATATTTATAGGTTGTTATGAATCTAAACCTTCAAGAACAGGAGGAATAAATAGAAAAAGAGAGAAGGAAAAGGGGAAAAAAATAGAGGAAATAAAATTAAGAGTGAGAAAAAACAGTAGGATAGAGAAAGACGAGAATTGGGTAAAAACTAATCAAGACCTATATATAAGTCATATGAGTATAATATCGATAGAACTTATTGGGGAATCTTATACAAGTCTGTTTCGTTCTAATTTTTACCTCACTAGTAGAACACCTTCTCAAAACTGCGAAATAACTCTTTAAACTCTTTATAAAGGGACTCATGGAACTTCTAAATAATTTATAACGTCAATTTAAACATACTTTCTCATTGCTAAGTTATCAAGATTTATTTATTCATATTTTTAAACTAATCAACCCATTACTAGGTCTTCAATATTTGTTTACAATTTTTACGAAAATTCAATCAACAATGTATTTATATATAACGTAAATTATATTATGACAGTATTATAAGTTAAATGACTGATTTTAATACATAGATTTATTCAGGTTACCGTTTCTTAAAATATAGATTTAACATAGAATTTCAATTAATATCCAAGTATCATTTACTCCAGAAGATATATATATGAGATTTTAATATACGATTTTAATTTATTACCATTTCCATTAATTTTTTTGGCGATTTTTTTTTTAATAACTATTGCGGTTTTCATTTTCTGAAGAGCTTTATACAATGCCGAAATAGGGTTTCATACAATCAATACAATCTGACTTTTATGATTATATATATATATATATATATATAATGGAGATATACATATATCAGGGGAATACCAAAGAGAAGAGGGTCTGGAACAAATGAATAATCGGTGAATGTAGAATGTTCTTTAGTTAGAAATTTGTGGAAAGTCTGGAGCGGTTAGTAAAAGGCAAAGAGTGAGGGAGTTGGGATTATGTATCGAATTCAAGGAATGATTATTAATTAGAATATAAGTAAAGGCAATATTGCTAGCTAGCTTCTTTGATAGATAAGTATATAGATAGAAAGATGA
>JAYKTE010319554.1:0-11213 GCA_036873565.1 Xipholeptos notoides | reverse complement strand
GTAAAATGTAAACTAACTGAGGTAATCTATATGGAGAATTGCATTTTTCAGTACATCTATAATGCCCATTGTATAACTGAGTTGCATATAAAATATTAAGGCTATTTGGCAGACAATCTAACTCTCAAAAATGATGATGAACATTAAATGAAAATAATGTTGAAAATTACGAAGTAAAGAATGTTTTAGATAATGATAGATATGTATATCAGTAGCACAAGAGAATTAGAGTTGCTTGCATGTTTTGCAAAAAAAAATTATTATTCAAAATAATAATATTATATTGCATACAATATTAAAGGAAGTGTCCAGAGAAAAAAGATAAAGTAAATAAATAGAAAAAAAACCAAAACAAACAAAAACAAGACATTTGACTTGAATTTTAAAATTTTTAAAAACATAATAAAATTAGTGACCTTGAAAAGGCTACACCTAATTGTCAATGATATTATCTAAAATACATTTTAAAAACATGAAAAAAAGATTATAATCTTAAAAAGTTACCTTGCTAGCTCCTGGTAATAGGTGCAATTTCACATAAGGATCTGACAAACCATTATAATCCATTGCCTTTAAACCCTGAAATTAGATATGAATTATATATAAATAAAACAACGGTTTTACATCTCAAGTTTGCCAATTTTCACACTTTTTAGGTAAAATGGAGCAGACAATAACATTACATGATAGCTATGCAAAAAGCTAGCCAAAGAGTATCTCCCTCACTACAAGAGACAAAATTGATAATCTCAATTTTGAAACATTTATAATAATCATTTTCTTTTAACTTTTTTCATATTAAAGTTTAGTCTCTTTTCCTTAAACTAAATTTGTAATATAGTAGTAATTTTCACTTTAAATATTTTTCATGACAATTACATTGTAAGTTGAATTGATTGGGCATTCAATTCAAGACACTGAATAAATCTGCTAATTTTGAACAGCAGCCAAACATTAAAATAAACTGACTTACTCTTGCACGCACCACTGTACAGTTGAGGGCATTGTTATTGCTGTCATAAAGCAAAGAAAATTCAAGGACACCAAGAATGTCTGAAATTGGATAAAAAGTACAAGATTAAATTTTTAAGAGGAAAGAGAGAGAGAGATTGATATAAGATCAAGAGTTTGATAACATTTGCAATATCTGGAAGAAGATTATACATTTTAAAATGAAATTATAACTTTAGCAGACCAGAATAAACTACATCACTAAACTTTAACTAAATTGAAAAATATCAGCTTTTAGTTGCAAATTAGTATTCTTTTATTAGGTAGGTTTCAGTTTGGATTCATCTCAGGATCATTAGTGTCATGGTGGAGGTTGTGGAAGTAGTGGCACAAAAAGTAGTTAGTAGTTAGTAACTACTAGTTACTGTATGAATAGGTGATAATAAAAAATAATGATATTATTAATAATTATGATAGCTAAATATTTATTTCCAGAAATAAGAAATAATATACCTCTATGAGTGAATATTTATGTTCAGGTAAACATATCTGAACAAAATATTTGAAATGGTAAGTCAAAAAGTTTTCTGAAAAGGTAAGAAAAATTTCAAAGTATTGTTATAACTGTCGTAATCAGCAAAAAAACAAATAGTTCAATGTCACAGCCAAGAGAAATGTAAAATAATAAAGCAAATCATGAAACATAACAACAAATGAAATCGACATAAGTCTTTGTGTAAAGTTATCAGATGGCAAAGGCCATTTGTGGCATTGCGAGTGATTATGTGTTAGTAGAGACCGGTAAGTTATAGTATTTGATAAAGACCACATGTATATAAAGGGTTGCATGGACAAGTTAGTGGGGCAGTATGTGGACAGAGAGATCAGAACAGTAGGCAGAGCTGTCTAATGTCCCAAGTTGGCTGCAATCATTTTGAAACAGTTAGGTTTAGTGTCTGATCTTAGTGAAAAAATTTATTGCTGATCAATGGAAAATTGGTGCTAATGAACCATGACTTAATGTCCACTTGCAAACCGGCTTAAAAATGATATTTTTGAAAAATATTTTTAATGATCAATGTAGATTAAACTGCGCATCTGTGCATGAGGTTTCAGCTAAATTTGTTGAAAGCAATGCACAAATGTAAAAAGTGGGGTAAAAAGAAATGCTAAAAATGGGTGGGGGTCATAATGCTAATTTTTTCAAACTGTTGACGTCATATGAAAGAGGGTCGCACCCAAAATATAGTTTCAAAATTGGACCAAATTTTGTTGAAGACTGTTATAAAAAATGAAGCAGATGTGCAAAGAATGAGAAACACCTGGAAAATGCCAGATCAAAGGTGAAACTGAGATTTTCATAGCCCAGAACATGGTTCCTAACTGAAATGACTTGGTGGGTCCAAAATCAGGTGTGCGCTCTTGGTCTCTGAGTCTATTAAAGCTTCCAAAAAACCCTAGAGACACTGTTTATCAATAATATTTTATTAATAGCTAGAGATTTGAAAAAAAAATCAAATGTTTACTTTTGTGCCATGCGAGCGTGAATCTGACAAATGTAATGATGCTATGTACATCATTACAATTGCTTATCAATTTTTTTACAGATATTGTTTTAATTAAATAGCTTAATGTATTTTTTTCAATGATAAAAGAGGATAACTTTGTGATAGAGGTATCACTCATTTATTCCAGTACTACAAATCTAGAAAAAGTATTTGATCATCATCTGAATCAGACTACATGTCAGTGTTTTGAATTTTGATTTGCATGGGTTTAATTTTTTTTTTATACATGAAGAACTAGTATGAGTTTGATTGACTGTGTTCTCATAATGTGGATCATTATGTGGGCATGTGCCTAGGGAGAAAACCTTTTACCTAGTGACCTCAGGGTTACAGTATTCTCATGCTGTTGATAGACAAATTTATTTAGTCCTTGTGTTTTCCTTCCCAACACTTTCCAAAATACAGAAGTAGATAAGGGTTAGGGTTCTTCTGCAGCATGGTTGACTCTACAGCCATTGTTGTGATTAAAATTTTTACACGAATCTGAAAGAAGATCTGATTGATCAGATCAGGCTGATCCAACCATCCATCTAGCCTAGTCAGGGCCCAAATGGAATGTTGCAAGTTACATGATTGCTGTAAATGCTGGATTATATACTACTCCACAACCACCATTTGGATCCTTATGGGTCACCACCCACAGCTAATGTGAGGCCCCATTTGGCAGAGGGTCTCTCTCCATTGCAAAGAGGCTGTTGATGTTCTCTTACAGTTTCAAATGACAGGGCAAAAATTTATGATTAAAAAGTATTTATAACTGAAAAACATTAATTTAAAAAAAGGAATAATGAACAGACACATAGAATTTCCAGTAATGGTGTCTTAATAATGACAAATTTCTTTGAGTGATAGAGAATTTCACTGAATAAATTCAACAGTCAAATAATTTTAAGAAAAGTATATAAAAATTTGTTTAGAACTGAGATACATTTTAAGGCTAAAAATGAACCAAGTCTCACTTAGTTCCATTCATTATACTTGAAAAAAAAAAGAAATTCATAGTTCATCTAAAAAAAAATTGTGGATTGGTCACCAAGTTCATTATTTTATAAAGTTTTCCTTTAAGTATTTAGCAATTTTAAACATTGAAATCATTTTCTTAAAAGACCATAGGTGTAATTGATTTCAAACTAATATTATATGAATCATTTATAATTCTTTCCAATTAAAGTATTTAAAAAACCTTACAAGCCTAGGCATGAATTGATGTTCTAAAAGATATTGAAGTAATATCCTTAATTCTTAAACATTAATTGTGTATCCAACATCTATTGAGGAGGCAGAGGGGAAATTATTAGCTATGTAATCTTAGAAAGAATTAAGGATTTTACTTACTACAGACTAATTTTTGCCATTAATCAGGTAAATTGGATTTCTTTTTTAACTATTTCATATGTTGATTTGTCTCCATCTGATATGTTCCTAACAACCAGGCACTCAAGGAATGCCTCCCTTCTGCACCAAGGTTTAGACAAGTGAAATAATAATTTTATTATAGTTTCATAAATTTTTTCATTTCTTAATGTTATGCTTTGCATTCTTTTTCAAGGTAGCCCTTAACTTTTAGAATATTTCATAAATTGTTAATAACTTGCAAGATAATTATTGTGCTTCAATAAAATTTTCTCCACAGATAGATAAAGTGAATATCTAGAAGTATGCCAAAAATTACAATATAGTGTTCAATATTTTTAAAAATACACTTGTACTAGCCCTTAACTTTTGGACGCTGTTGTATATATTGACTAGCAGTCATAAGAATAAATTCAAATCAAGTACAATTAAACAGAGTATCAAATCTCTACATAGAGAAGTTATTATTTGGTAATTTCACTAATATCGAGTATCTGATGATTAGATAAGATTTATTGATGACCAAACCAAGATACAGATTTCTTCTTTTGAGATATTCACCAAAAAGGTAAACATTGATAGCTTACCTGGAGAAGCAGGCAGGTATGCAGGTAAATAGGCAGGAAGGCAGGTTTTGTAGATAGTGGATAATTAGGAGTTAACATGCCCAAGCAATTGATCCAAGTTAGTAAGCACATTATTGGCCATCATAAAAATATATCAGCTGAACACCAAAGAATAATTAGAGAGGCTGACAGGCAATGAAAATAATATACATTAAAGTCAAAAGTAAATTAAGGAAGAAATAAAAAGTTAGGAAATACATAGGTTGGCTAATCCAGGCATTCCAATTGAAGGCAGAATATAAGCATGGTTATAAAAAGTTAACATTTAGTTAAGCACATAAGTATAAATGCATCAATAATAAACAATAAGGATGATTCATTTTGATTTTTCATATTTAGCCAAATATCCTGCAAGCATTATAAGGTCTGATATGCACATTAAGGTTTCTATAATTAAGGTCACATGATTACTATGAATAAAAGCTATTTATTCTAATATTCATTCTAAAAGTTGATTTTTAAACTCCTGTTGTCTTTAATTGAAATTGTTAAATTTAGGAACTGGTAAACAACACTGGATATAGGTTATTTGAGAATTTACTGCCTATTTTGTTTTATTTTTTAGACTAATCACTTGTATACTCATAGTAGGAAATCTATCTTATTAGATCAAAGAAATTTATGAGTGAGGTAACTATTAACTTGGAAATCTTAAATAGAATAATTTTTCTAATAATTTTATAAAAGAAAATCATCAATAATCTTTTGTAACACATATATTTGAAATAATGAATTTTAAATCTGGTCAATAGATTTAAAATTATTTTCATAAGATATTCAAGTGAAATATCTTTATTCCAGTTATTCAGAGCTCTACTCTTATCTTAATAATCAAAATTTATCTAACAATTCAGACAATTAATGCAAAATTTAGTTATTTTATATGATATTTTTTATTGCAAAATTTTACAATTAAATATATTTTATTGCTTATCCAAAACAAACAATCTGCTTTAAATTGATTTAAACATAAGTTATTGTTTTGTAAAACATTGTTTTTTAAAAATATTTTTCACAAAATTATGTCTTCATATTACTTCCAAATACCTCTTTTATATTGTTATATAAAAAAAAGGCAACTTTACAATGAATTATATTAAAAATTTTAGAATAGCAAAATATTATTTGAAAAATAAAGATAAGAAATCTATTTAAATCAAAAAATATTTTATAAGGAGCAAAACCATTTACATATTAATAAAATCATAGTTAAAATTAAAAATTGATTTTTCAATCAAAGTTTAGGTGAATTATGATCTCCTTAAAAATAATTGTTAAAATCATTAAAAAATTGATTAAAATTAAATCATCTCTTAAAAGAAAAGCATTAGTTAAAATATATACAGTTAGAAAATAAATTTTAAACCAGAAAATTATTTTTCCTTTTTACTCCAAAAACCAGAAGCCAAAAATTCAAACTGTGTTAACGGCTTTATTGCAATGTAGTAAAATATCAATATTTCACTAAAAATACGTCACAAAAAAATGAAAATTGTATCATCAAAGGACTGCTTTAAGGTAAGTTATTTCCCAAAATTTTATTCAAATTCATGCATTATTCACAAATTTATGGTATCTTATTTATTATCAATGATTTTATACTATCCATCGCTTTATTGCAGATCTATTGCAATGCTAAAAAAAGGGCAGTTGAAGGTTATCAAAAAGGAACAGGATTGTTGCTGGACTTGCAGAAGGATTGTCCATCAAAGATTTAGCCACAGAGATGGAAAGGGATCCAAGAACCTTGAAGCCCAACACCAAATCCAGAAAGGACATTTGGAAAATTCGTAGGAAGTCAACCGAAACTTAAACAGCACCAGTACTTCCACTTTTGCAAGAGCTGGAATTGCTCCAAGATCCAGGCAGCCCCAATGCAATGTGTTGAATGAGATGGCAAGGAACATTAAACCTATTCCAAGCCCTCCATTGAGCAAATAACATAGGGAAAAATGAATGGCTTTGGCACAGAATTACACAAAAATGGATTTCCAACTTGTCCTTTTTACGGATGAAGCCCATGCTACTCTTGACGGTACGGATGGATGGGCCAAAGTTTGGAACCTGAATGGAACTCCAGCCCCTTACAGAGTTCATTGCCAACAAGAATATGGAGGCATCATGTTTTGGGAGGGAATTAATCGGGATAAGTTGGTTGGACCATTCCCTGTGCTAGAAGATGTAAAGCTTACCAGCAATGCATACATAGCCTTTTTGGATTATCATTTGTTGCCATGGCTAGATGACTTACCATTTTCATGTTGCTTTCAGATGATTTTTATGCATGACAATGCACCATTCCATTCTGCCAGGGCAAATGCAGTCTTCTTTGAATCTATGGGTTTCGTTGGAGAAACTCTCATGACCTGGTGTTCTCCAGACCTTTGGTCACTATTGAAAAGAGGGTTCATGAGGGAGGAGAGCAATTTACTTCAAAGGGTCCCCTGTGGAGGAAAATAGCTGATGTCGCCAGAGCCATAACTCCTTTTCAGATCAAACAATTGACTTCCTCAGTGGACAAAATGTTGTTTAAAGTTATTTTCAAAAATGGTGGATATGTTGATAGATATTTAATTTATTTGAGGCTTAGAACCTAGGATGTGCTTTTGTTTATTATTCTTTGACAGAAAAATATAATAAAAAATAAAGTTTTCTTGATTAGACATTTGCCCTAAAACAACATTTTAAGAGACCTGCAAATAAAGCAATGGACAGTGTAAATTCTTTGATAAAGAATAAAATGTCATAACTTCGAGAATATCACATAAATTTGAATAAAATTTTGGGAAATATTTAACCTTAAAGCAATCCTTTGATGGAATAAATTTCATTTCTTTCTGACATATATTTAGTGAAATATTTTACTAATCTCCAATAAAACGATTGACATAGTATAGTTAGGTTTATGCAAAAGACAAAGCGGAAAGTTTCTTTGAAAGTGAAGTGGGAAGAAAATATGAAGCATGTTTTTTGGGAAGGAAAAACAAATTGCATTCACGAATAAAAAAACCAAAAAAAATTTCAATTATAAAAAAAAAGGGGAAAAGTAAGCCAATTTGAAAAATTAGGGTCAGCAAGCTTTGGGAAATAGCAATGGATTATTTAGCATTTGCATGTAGAAATCAGGAATCTTCAGAAATATGTTCCTCAGAATTTTATGGTACAGGTACAGCTGTCAACTATTCCATTTTACGGAGTTCATAAATAAGCAGTAATTATTTATAAAATAACAGTGCTACAAATATTTATTTCTATGCTAGAACATCAATATTTATGTATTAGTACTATTCTTATCACTAATTATTAAGTAAATTGTTGAAAATTAGCATTTTATCCTTTTTAATAATTGGATATTTGAACCCAGATAAACAATAAAGCAAAAAGATTAGGTTAATATTTTTCATTTAATAGAGTTTATTTCTTACATGTAAACAAGCATTCTCTATTCTTATAAGCTTGATAGAATAGCTTGGAATTAGCTTCAAATGAAATCCTCAGGGAGCCACAAATACATATTTTCTTGTTTCCAATGTCATTGTTTTAAAACAGTCTGCTGAAAGGAAATATACTGTCATATCGATTTGAATTTCAGAAAAATTGAGTGTATATATCTAAATTGGCAAAAAAAAAACTTTACGAAAATAAATAAGTAAAATGAACTTGTTATCATAAATACATTAAAATTTACAATAAAATAAAATTCATACATTGATTTCTTCCAAACTGTTGTCCTCATCTTCAAAGTTGATGTTTCACCGCATTTCGGCTAACTCATCCCCTGGCCTTCCTGATAGGAATGCTGATTCTAGCAACTGTATTCCCAGTAATTACTGCCTTCCATAGTTGTTGTCTGTTGTGAAACAACAACTATGAAGATTAGGACAAAAGTCCACAAGAAATTAATACATAGATTATGAAGACTCACCTCAAAGGATTCCCACAAAAAATACAAAATAAGATTTGTTTAAAATCTTAAAGATTCCAATTTACTGTCATCATTTTTCAAACAAATAGTTTAAAATAAAATGAAAAATATATAGAAAAAATTAACAGTCCATTAATACTAAACACGAAGTAATAGTAAATTGTGTATTTAAGATGTTTTTTATAAATTAGGTTTTATAAGCAAGCTGATAGCACTAACTGTAACTTAAAACTGACCTTTAAAACTTACATATATAAAATTAAGATAGAAGAGATTAATTTGAGGCCCAGAAAGATAACAAGCAATGAGCGAAAGGGTTTAGACTAAAATTATTAGAGTTTAGGCTCTTGCAATATTGTCAGTTAAAGAAATAAATTTAAAATTTTTATTTCATTGAAAAACTTGTCTTTATTTCTAAAAAATATGTCAATACATTATCTTTTTTATTTAAACATTTTGAAACCTTCAGACACTTATCAAGACCATATTTAATATATTCTATATAATAGTTCATAAAAGATAATTAAGATAATTATCAAAATCCAGGAAAATCATTATAGTAAAGGATATCCCAAGTGATAAGGAGAGGACAGTACATTAAGTAGGTATAATACAAATCGTTTAATTATACTGATATGCAAATATGAGGAGGATATTAGTAGTAATACTTGCATCATCACAATTCTAGTCAAGCCCCATGCATGAGTGATTTGCATGTACTACAAGTAATGCTACTGTTCTTAGGTTGCAGAGGAAATTATTTATATCATATCACTAATATTTTCATATTTTAGTAAAATTACAAACTGTTATATAAAGTTGAGAAAAGAACAAAAAATACAAATATATGGGGATTTTACTGTTTGATTTCTTTTGTACGTAAAAACTTTGAAATTAAAAAAATTCCAAGTGGAAATATCTAAGATCTTTACAGGTATCAAGATAGAGTTTTGATTATTTCTATCTTAAAGAATATCTGAAATGAAATTAAAAAAGAAACAACATAATTGGAGTAGAGAATAATCTTGTCTGTGAAAACTCAACAAGAACATTACTAAAGTTATCAAATAATTAGTTTTTTTTTTCACATATCAACATTTTTGAACAAAAATGATAAAAATCACAATTTTGAAAATTGACACATTTCCACTTTTAAAATTTCTTATCTAAAAAATAAATCAAACAAATGAATTTTAGATGCAATGTTTTGTGAAATGTTTCTTTTTATAGTGTGCTCAAGAAAAAAAACAGGAACAACTTAAATTTATTTTCATGCATTTAAGAGAAAAATCAAATTATCCCAATATAATGTATGTACATTATGTAAACAAACAGATTCATATGAAAATAGTGTGATAGAAAAAGATAATGAGTACTTTTCAAATAAAGATTGAGTGTGTGTTCGTAATCAAAGCTAATCTAAGAAAAACAGAAAATGAAACAATTCAAATTATGCAAAATAGTTTCAATTTATGAATAATAAATTATCATTTACTGATTAAAAAGATAATTTAATTTCAAAATCAGCTTATATAACTATAATTTAAGGCTTAACTTCTAGCCTGACAAAAGTTTAAGAATAATATTAAGTACAAATGAATGAATAAGTTTTGAAATAGAATCATTTGTCCATTCATGAGCATGAGTTAACATTACATAGCTCCATATTTAAATTCATTGATAATTTCAACTAAAGAACATATTTCTGGAAATCTCAAAACCCTTTAAAATCTGATTAACAATGAAAAAAATTTTAAAAAATGAAAAGAAATAAATAAATAAAAAGAAAAGGAAAAAAAACAAATTCATATATATTTAAAAATATGTTCATTTATATTACATAAATACTAGTTGGAAAATAGAGAAAACATAAAAATAAAATTAAAATCAAGAACATCCACATCAAAAACTAATTCAGGTGTTAGGTAGTTTTTCTTAAGTGAAGTAACATTTTTGTCTGTAAAATGTTATACTTACTTATTTATCAGCAATTTTTTTATAAGCCCCTTAAAATAAATTGAAATGATTAAATCAACTGAAATAAATTATGCCATTCTTTTTTTATGCGGCATCCATATAATAAGTCGATAATGATACTCACCTCCAGTTTTATAATTATCAGAAGCATCATGTACCTCATCACACAGATAGTCATCAGTGACAATTATTTGATTTTTAAATGGGTTGTTAGAAGTATTGCTTGTCTTATTTTGATTTGTAGCCAGATGATTGTTGTATGAACTTCCAATGCTGTTATTATCACTTTCTGAAAAAGTGTGGCATATAAGTTGTAATTTCGTTTCTACCATAACATCAAACATTATTCATACAGTATGATATATTGTAGAATTCTATCCAATTAAAACAAAAATTAAATATCAAAAACACTGGAAGAAGTTTTCAGTTTGTTGCATAGTTTTTTTTTTATTTTGTCTTTATATTTTGTTCTTCTCTAGGGACAAGAGCAGTGATCGGATTTAGCTGGTTCACACCGGTTCATGCAAACCGGTGCTTAAAATATTTTGAGTTCGGCGAACCGGTTGTTAAAATTACAGAAACCCCTATTCGGACCTGTATTTATTAGCCCACTATCAAACTCCACAAGTGTCGCGTGACTCACGTAACTTGTGCATGTGTGACAACGTAATTTGCGCATGTATATAGCCTATATATAACTAAGCAATTTAGTTTCTTTTGCGTGACTGTTACAGTACTCAAACTGCTCATGACAATGCAGATGTTGAGTTGGTCTAGCCTACATTAGGCCTAGTTTTAACTTTTAGTTCTGAA
>JAYKTE010319553.1:0-20455 GCA_036873565.1 Xipholeptos notoides | reverse complement strand
CCAGTTGCTCCGTTTGCGTTCATATTCGTACTAATACTGTTTGGAAAGGTATGAATCCCCACATTCCCTCCAGCTATAGGTAAAATAGTGTAAATTGTGACATTAAAAAAAACTGTGTGTACAAAAACTAACGTTTACCAAAAATAATTGGCATTAAATGACCTAAAATGGTTGATACACAAAACAAAACAAACAAACAACCATTGAGAACTACGTACGACAAAAAACTTCCCCAAGAAACCAAAACCGATTGTATATTTTGAAAAACATTCTTGTATATTTTGAAAAACATTCTTTATGAAAAAAAAAAACATGAAAGATTTTTCTTGCTTCTTCTTCGTCGTCTCCTTTTTCTTAATTTTTGATTAAGTCAACAAAACAAGCGAAGAAACTGTTTGATGATTTTCGAAAAGAAAGAAATCGCCCGAAGTCTTTTAATTCGCACGTTAAGCAAATATCAGATCAATTTATACTTAGGTAATTTTATCAATAGTTCTAAGTAGTATGTGTAATTGCTGTGCAGTCAGTCTCTATCGCTGTTGAGTTGTGATAAAAACAAAATGGCCTCTGGCCGGTCGGCTGCGTTGATTGCACGGTTTTGAAATGATTGAATTTTGAGTCTCTCGCCCCAGGGAGAATTTCATTGTCTTTCATATTTTGATTCCACTTGGAATTATAGCAAAAACAGTCGATATGCAAAATGGTTAATAGTTTCCACAAGTGTATTTTTAACTCTGGAAAAAGAGAGACGAATTAATACCTTGGTGAGAAGTGAAGTGTGTGTGTGTGTGTGTGTGTGTGTGTGTGTGTGTGAATATCATTGCCCTCTCCAGTTATGGGTTAAATATCACAACTAGTTTTATTCGTGATAACTGTTGATGAAATATAAACATTTATATAAAAAATGATTATTTCTTGCATTAAATGACCAAAAAGCCTGATATGCCGTCACATGCAAATAAATAACAAAACAAATCAAGTCCAGCCTCAGTCAATGTCATTTATCCAATCATGATTGCTCAACTGATGATGAAATCCCGAAGGAGCATTTCTATTGATTTTAGTGAATGTACGCCCCCCCCATTACTTGATCAAGCTTTATTGGTAGACATAATCTCATGACAACACTCTCTCCCCCAACCCAACAAAACATGGGTAAATACAAATGAATAAATAAATAATAATCCGATATTTTCTCTCTTTTCAGAATTTGCTTATTTATATCTGTTTGTTTTTGTTTTTTTCTTTTTCTTCGCCATCAATTTACAGGAAGGCTTCAACCCCAATGTCTACTAAAAGGAAACCTTAAGCTAATTTGTTTCAGATTGCCAGTCTATTCATTATTGGGCCTGAATAGCCAGACCCAGGCTCTCTGTAGATGTTGTGGTGCCGAGTGGTGGTTGTGGTATAAGAAGGAACAAGGCAGGTTGATCGATTTAGAGAGTTTTATACATGTATTGTAAGTAGTACAGAGAAAGGGTTAGTATAGTCATTAACAGGGAGGGCGTCATGCCCGAACATCCAAGTGGCTTGTCAATGCCTTCCCCACGAGCATGCCAGCAGGCTCCACTTACATGCCCGTTGGGCGAGTCCATATAGTAATAGCAGGAGGGATGTAAGCCCCCACAACAGTAGCTGATCAAAATACTGACCATTTTATAAAATATATTTCTGTCTCTCTTTCTTTATAGCAAGAAAAGGCAGACAGTGACAGTGCACAACCAGAGAAGGGGGAACAACAGTAACTTCCACCTGTAAAATAAACTCTTGTTTGTGGGAGAATAAGATGTTATACAAATCAATTTTTGTCATTTTTCGTCCATCCTTATAAGGACGGGCTTGCATTCCTCAGGAAGTCTTACTCTTTCTTTCTTTCTTTCATTCTTTCTTCCTTTCTTTCTTTCTTTCTTTCATTCTTTCTTTCCTTCTTTCTTTCGTTCTTTCTTCTCTATCCTCATTTCGTGTTACAAATTCCTCATGGCGTTCTTCGTCTAGCGGTCAGTCGGTGCAGTCAGGAAGCCAAAACAAGCAAAGCAGCAACAATTCTTAAATTAATAATCCTAATTATTTTATTTATTTCTACTCAATACTTCCTTATCTACAACCAATCTCTATCTTAACTACTCCATTCTGGCACAATACTTCCTTGTCTATCTAAACAAACCCATGGACCAGTTTCTGGGACGTAGCCCCACCCCCAACTCTGTCAACAGGCGACGCAAAAAGAGGACGAGAGACGCAGAGAGTTTGAATTTGAACAAAACAATCTTTAATAAAAACCACCAATGATTGCAGCGAAATTGTCGAAATGAATAAAATAAATGAAATGAATAAAATAAAATAAAGCGAAATTGTCGAAATGAACAAAATGCTGAATTGTAATTGGTCAGATTTCAGGACAAAGGGAAAGCTAACCAAAATGTCAGCCTCCAAATATCGAAAATGCAAGTGAATGAAAAATATTTTATCATTTTATACACAATATAAAAAAAAAGTCCCCTAACCACTTTTATAAGCTGATAAAAGTGATTTCTTTTGTCCAGTGACAATATCGAGCGCCTCCATTTAGTTGTAATGTGTGCCACTTGCCAGTGTGCCAGTGTGCCATGTGCCACGCCATGGGTTCAACCAAGCAGAATGAACACTGAACGGGGATTGCAAAAATCCTATTGACTTGTCACTTTTATTTCCAACGAACGAACGAGTGTTGAAGTAAAGACAACAACATTCAAAACGAATCTTGTGCGTTTATTTCATTCTTTCTAAAACTTTTACTTGATTTTTTTATCCTTTCTGCCTGACGAATATTGAGTTTGGTAGAAGGATTTAAAGGAGTTGGGCCAGGCCAGTCTAGTCACCGCCCGCCCCACTACCGGGCGGGACTGACACAACTAGTGACAGGACGGTGGCGGGACGGGCTAGGTGATAATTACCTGAACAGTAAGTATTTCTACACAACTTGATTTAAGTTGATCTATTTAGTTCTACTTCACTTCAATAAAATTGTTATCAGTCGGCGTCCGTCCGTTCGACGATTTTCTTATTGTGTCGTAAATTTCCTCATAATTTTGTCAAAAAAGAAATAAACGGGGAAAAATGTCGATAATTTAATTTATTTAATGAAAATCAAAATGGTGCAAAACAAAGAATATAAGTAGAAATACCAGGATGGAGATTTATTTAGAAAAACACCAACACGTGTTTCGACATAGAGACTTTCATCATGGACAACATCGACATCAACAGTCAACACTTGCCTGTGACAGATGAAAGTTGGTGTCAAAACAAAACACGTGTCGTCAGCAATGATTTTCTGAATACATCTCCATCCTGAGATTTTTAGATAGAATTCCTTTTTTTTTTTTTTTTTATTCCGTTTTGATTTTTTTATACATTATTCTATCTGAAATATTAATTTCACCCTAAAATGAAATATTAATTTCATCCTAAAATGAAATATTAATTTCATCCTAAAATGAAATATTAATTTCACCCTAAAATGAAATATTAATTTCATCCTAAAATGAAATATTAATTTCACCCTAAAATGAAATATTAATTTCACCCTAAAATGAAATATTAATTTCATCCTAAAATGAAATATTTTTAGATGAAAGAATCTGTATCGAAACACGTGTCAGCGTTTTTTTACCGTAAAAATCCATTGTGATATTTTTACATTTCCGATTTGATATCTAAGTATTCTGTCTGAAACATTCCTTTTGTCCTTAAACATGGGCGTGTGTGCGTGTGTGTGTGTGTGTGTATGTGCGTGTGTGTACGTATCTCTACATGTGTGTGTGTATGTGTGTGTATGCGTGCGTGCGTGCGTTGCGTGTCTGTGTGTGCATGTCTGTGTGTGCATGTGTGTGTGTCTGTGTGACCGTGTGTGTGTATGTGTGCATGTCCGTGTCTGTGTGTGTGCGTGTGTGTGTGTGTGTGATTACTGCGACAAAAGTAAGAATCATTGACAGAGTAAAAGAAAGAAAGAAAGAAAGAAAGAAGGAAGGAAAGAAAGAAAGAAAGAAAGCAAAGATGCTTGATTGTAAGAGAAAGACAAGAAGCAGAGAAAGCTATTATAATAACCTGAAGTGAGTAGTCAATTTAGTTGCTGTGGAGACGGTTTCCGTCATCGTGAGGTGGGTGAGGAAGGTGGGTGAGTGTGTGTGTGTGTGTGTGTGTGTGTGTGTGTGTGTGTGTGTGTGTTTGAGTGTGTCTGAGTGTGTGTTGGTGTGTTTAATGTGAGGTGTGTGTGTTTCTGAATTTGTATTTGAGTCATTGGTTTTAAATTTCTGTGTGTTTATCTCTGTCTTTGAGTATGTCTGTAAGTGTGTGACACTGAGTGGGTTTCCATGTTCAAATTTCTGTGTGTTTATATATATGTGTGTATGTGTGTGTCTCAGAGTATAATTGTGTGTCTATGTGTACATCTGTGTCTACCTAATTACATATGAAGAGCTCATTTGCAAAAACTGATAAACGCTATTTCAATCAAAAGTATGTTATTCTGTGCTTTACTTTGTCTAGCTTTTAATGTCATAATCATTTGGTTTTTCAGAATCTTTGGGATGAGCTTTGATAATTTGTACAACTATTTTTAGGACTGTTGTCCTCATCTTTATCATTGTTACCTTCACAACATTTCGGCCAATGAACCCTTCAGCCGTCTTCAGGTAATCGAACTGGGAAACCTTCTTGTCATAATCGGGAGTCACAGAATTTCAAACTTAACCCTTTATTCAAACCATGGGAGTAGCCTGCTCTCATTCTGTTTACTAGGACCAGGTAGAGACTGGGTAGAGAACAACAGCCTGAAAAATAGATGTAAATCATCAGGCCTTATTTCAAGGATTGTGAAGGTAACAATGATAAGCATGAGGACAACAGTCCAAAAACAGGTCTACAAACTATCAAGCCTCATCCCAAGGATTGTGAATGTGTAGGTATCAATGATAAGGATGAGGATAACAGTCCAAAAAATAGATCTCCAAAGTATCAAGCCACATCCCAAGGATTCTGAAAAACCAAGAAATACAAATTTTAACCGATTTTATAATTTGAAAATTATTTTTATTTTATTTTTTAGGAAAGATTAGATTTTGCTATGGAGGAAATTATTTTTGATCTTCTTTGTATCGGGCGACCAATCAAGTTTTTAACCCCTGAAGTAAGTTTGTATTTTGCTTTAGGTTTAAGTTGTTGACTTTTTATGGCATATCAACCTCAGTTCAATTATTCGATACCAAAACTTCTTTTTTGTGCACATTGAATGTTTCATTTTTTTCTTCAAATATATACAGGGTGGGCCAAAAGTAGGTATTCAGTTATTAAACTTTTAATATGCTTCTTTATATATGCTTTATAAATGTTTTTTGTTTTACTAGCAGTTTGTAAATAAGCATGGCTTTTAAATTTTGAGTTTATCTATATATTATTAGGATAGCGAATGTGTTCATTATTTGGTGTGTTACACATATATAAAAAGCAATGACCTTAAAGAGCAACTCTTTAATTTTTAAAAATCATTAAGACAATTTTGTTTCCAAAAATTTTCAAAACAGTTTACAGTTTCAAATTGGCTATTTCATTTTATAACTAAAAAAAAGAATCATGCTGAGACAGTCATTTTTTTTAATTATAATAAAAATTCTTTAAAAAATTTCTAAACAATTAAATTTTCAGTTTTGAACTATTTCCTAGGATTTGTTTAATTCAAGAAAGTTAAATTTACTTTCTGATATTTCAACTTCTGTGGAATTTCCACAGGTTCTGCTAGTTTAAATAATTCATTTTGTTAATTTATTTTTGTAATGGCAAATAGTTTAGATAAAGAGCAAAGAAAATGGATATTAAAGAATTATTGGACGTATGAAGATGCTGTGCGTCAGAGTGTTTTAAACTGGTGTGAGAAAAATTGCAATGTTGGTGATGGAGGACATTTTGAGCAGTTAAGGGATTATTTAGCATTCTTTAAATTTAAAAATAAACCTACTTTTGGACTTTTTTACTTTTCATAACTGTATACCAAATTTTGGCCCATCATCTAGTTTTTTAAAAGAACAGTTAGAATAGTAATACCATTTAAACCATATCTTGGGATGAATGAATAGTTTTATAAATTTAATAGGAATACTAATCTAAAAGTTGATGATATAGAGTGAGTAAGAATTTAAAAAGTATATCAACACTTATGTATAGGATAAGCATTTTCTTATAATGCATATCAACATTGACTATTATTTATGGAGTAACCATTTACTTATAAGGTAAACCAGCACTGACATTTATTTATAGGATAACCATTTACTTATAAGGCAATGAGGACGGTTAGGGCAAAGGTTAAGATTAGAAGAGCTTACTTACTTTTTTGAAAAATGGTTCTTTGTCTGGTCCTTCCAATTTCCATTCTTTTGGTCTTCTGAGAGCTGTGTATCTGGAATGAAGGATGGAACGAACACAAAGACCAGAAGTGAGGTTTCTTTTTAAAGTTTTATTTCAACCATGATGTTCTCCTCGAGCCGGTCACCTCCCTCTGACCCCAAAACTGTCCCACACCGTTTTTTTATATACACCCAGAATTTGACATCTTTTATCAAAGGCGCTTTGGTTCTACACTGAGTGACAATATTATTTGACCAGTAGGTTCAATAATATTGTTAAACATTTACTTATAAGTAACTTTTAACACAGACCGTTATTTATAGGATAGCCATTTGCTTATAAGGCAATACAACACTGACCCTTATTTATAAGGTAACTATTTTCTTATAAAATTTATCAAAGGTTTTTATTCTAATTTACAGAGGATGAGCATTGGTTTGCGAGCTTTCCTGGTGATTGCCGACAGTTTGCAACAAAGAGATGGTGATCCCCCAATGCCCCAGTCTGCGGCTAGTCTCCCCTCAGGTAACACAATCAGAGTGAAGCGCACCTTCTTAAACAAGATGCTGAAGGAGGACACAGCTAAAAGCATTGGTCTTTCCAGTTACTATCCGCACATCCTTAAAGCTTACAATTCTATTCTTCGAGCTTTAGATCTGCAGGTTGGCAGAGCCTTTCTCCTCACCAAGACAGAACATGGCCATAAGGAAGCAGAAGAAATCATAACGTAAGTACAGTGGTGTAGCAGCTACTTTTGCTGCCTGGGGGGGGTTATAAGATTTGTTGCCCCTTCTCTCTAGCTATTGATCATCCGTTAACCTTCAAAATTCCAAAAAGCTCTCAAAATAGGCATTTCCATAGACCTACAATCAAGAATCTAATTTTAGATTTCTGCTGCTATTAGTCCTTATTACAGGAGTTGTATATATATACAGTCATCGTCAAAGAAAAACAAAAAACGTATAATTCCAATTATAAAAAATGATTGATAAATTAAATTAACCGGCTCTTTTTTATTTTTATTTTTTTCTATTTTTACCTCTCCAAACTGCTGCCCCTCCGGAACGTGCCACCCAGGCAGACTGCCCTTCCCATCCCTCATTTGCTATGCCATGGCATAAGTGGTGTCTGTTTTCTAAGGCCAAGTCCAAACAATCCTCTTAGCAGTTGCTTTAAAGATTAAACTATTTCAAATCAAAAATGAGTTGGAAATCAAATTAATTTGAATTCAGCTTTGAGGAAATCAAACCTGGCGTAACTGGTGAATTCCATAATATAGTTTCTTAGCTGAACTAGTTATTATTACAAGTTATTTAGTGTGGTAGGTATGTAGTGTCACATTTTGAAATTTTATTTGTTGATAAATATTCCCAACCTGGGGTTAAGATGGCACACCATACAGTGATCAATTTTAGATTTTAAAATCTCATTGCATGATAAAAATTCCTAACTTGGAGTCCAAATGGCACACCATATAGTGCCACATTTTAAAATCTCATTGGGCGATAAAAATTCCCAACCTAAGGTCCAGTGACACACTATATAGCTCAAGTGCTTCTCTAACAGAAATTTAAGAACCCATGGTTTGTGTCTTGATTGATTAAATAAATTTCTTGTTTGAACAGATAGACCAGATGTAAAATGATTGTCTAACTAATGCCATATATCATCGGTTGATTTTTTTAGCGGTGACCGTAAGCCTAAGATTGATTTGTTTCGTACGTGTGTGGCTGCCATTCCTCGACTTCTTCCTGACAATATGACTGTTCAAGAATTGGTTGAGATGCTGTCTCGGCTAACGGTTCACATGGATGAAGAATTAAAAGTGTAAGTACTATTAAAAAAGAATGATATCTTTCTTTTTGGTTTTTTTTGTTATTTAAGAATATTTATCAAAATGGTATATTGCTTTAATTCATTTTACATTGAATCTACCTTTAAGATACTTGATGGGGATGTCTACTTTGGGCAGTGGATAGGCAGTTGGACTTCAGAATACGAGATTTCAAATCCCAGTCATTCCATTTACATTCACATTTGGACTAATGCCTTTGGGAAAGGTATGAATTCCCACATTCCCTCCAGCTATGAGTTAAATAGCACATATTGTATTATTCAAAAAAATGTGCACAAAAAAGATGATTGTTCTTGACATTAAATGACCTAGAAAGGTTGATATGTATGACAGAGCAGGTTGCAGAGCACACTGCACTGCAGCTGCATGATGTGGGGATGGGCAGGATCACCTCTCTGCACCTGTTGTCACATTGTATGACGGTGACTGAAAAATAACAATCATCACAACAAACAATGGACAAGAATAATCAGAGGACAACAGTGAAGTTTTTGTGGAAAAAAATTCTTTATATTCTTTTCATTATTGTTCTGAACCAGAGAGAGGTGACAGTGAGCATCTAGTATCTTTAAATCAAGTCTTTTAAAATGTCGACTACAAAATCGAACAGATCGGTAGGACTCTTAGTTCAGCTCCTCTGACCTGCAGCACAGCGGAATGACCAACTACTGACTGGACCCCTCTCAGGTCAACTGACTGGACCCCACTGACTGACTGGTCTCTACAACTTACTGACTAACAAAATGTATAAATCTAAATATCTCAGCACTAAATGACCTGAAAAGGTTGATATGCTGTTAAACAAAAAACAAACAAAATGTATGATAAAAGATATAATTTCATAGAATATTCTTTTTTTTCTTTAGGTTGGCTTTCCAAGCTTTGCAGAATTTGATGCATGAGAATATTCACTTCAAGCAACAAGTCATCAAAGGTAAGTTACCAGATCACTGGAGTTAAGCAATATAGGGCTTGGTCGGTACTAAGATGGGTGACCATTTAAGGAATATCAGGTGCCACACTGGGCCATTCAGCAGTTCTTGGTAGGAACAGTCAGATCTATTAAAGATTTGGAACTGAATGACATGCCCTCCCATCCCCACTACCTGGCCATATGCATCAAATCCCTCACACCAACAGAGCAGGCAAGCTGCTTAGAGGCTAAAAAACATCTTCAAATAATTACTACCTTGGGTAGTAATCATTTGATGTCTCAGAATACTCAGAGATTTTGAAAACTATATAAACTACAGGAAGACCGACCTGAGCCCTAATGGGTAAAGAGAGGCCTTCCTGTTTAACAACAACAACAAGGTAAGTAAGATTCTTATAAGCTTTTCAAAATTACCATAAAACAAATGCATCTGTTGGTATAATATCCTTGGGAAAAGTATGAATCCCTACATTCCCTCCAGCTATGGATTAAACGGTGCATATTGTGTTATTAAAGAAACTACATGTGGACAAAAATTTGTTTCTCAAAAATGATTGTTCTCGGCATTAAATGACCTAAAAGATTGATATGCTCTGAAACAAACAAACAAATGCATCCGGCAACAAATAGGTGGGATACGAATCACAGCCTGTCACTGTTAATTCAAACACAAATTTACTAAAGCAGAGGCACCAGGTAACAAGTCAATGAGGGAAGTCAACTTGGTCCAGTGGATCAGCAGTCAGACTTTAGAATCGTAGTACGCGATTTTGGATCCCAGTCATTCTATTTGGATTCTTAGTCAGACTAATAAATACCCTTGGGAAAGGTTTGACTCCACATTCCCTTCAGCTATGGGTTAAATAGCCCTTATTGTTCTATTAAAAAAAACTAAGTGTGGACAAAAATTAACATTTACCAAAAATTATGGTTCTCGGCATTAAATGACCTAAAAATGGTTGCAATGTTGTAAAACAAAAACAAACAAACAAAAAATATCAATGAGACACAAATCCCAGCGTTTTAAAAAGATACAAACAATATTTAATGAAAATATGTATTTTAATTTTTATGTCAAGAAAAAAAAGACTAAAACTTATCTATTAATGCAATCAGCTTTTCCTTGCTTACTGACTTGTTTACTCTGTTGATCCCTCTTTTATTTACTCTTAATTGAAGGAATTGAAGCCTTTTAAAAATTTTGTAATCTTCGATGTTCATTTCCCAATTTGTATAAGTAAATACACAAGAATTAGGCACAAGGCCATAAAATTTGTGGGGATTGGTAATTAGAATTTGGGTTAGTCTTCATATGAGGCCTCTTGTCTTGTCTTCCATGACATATCTTTGATTTCCTTACATGTTTCTATTGGTTACAATTAAAGTGCCCATTTAACGCCAGAGGCCATCGCTCTTCCTCCTCCTCCTCCTCCTCATTTTACAATACAACTTTGAAAGTGTAGGAAAGTTTGAAAGCAATACACTTTTATCGACAAAACAAAAAGAAAATTTGTTTGACCATAAATGATCTCTCAATGATCATTAGGTCATTACACAAAGAAACAACTATAATGATATTACATTTGGATTTTTATTCTCATCTTTATGGTCACATGAAAAAAGTTTCTTCAGATTAGTACAAGAGTAAATCAAAAAGTTCTGAGACAAATTGAAGAAAAACTTTACTTATGGAAGTTGCAAAATTATTTTTCTACATAAGATCCACCTAACTCAATACACTTCTGCAAGCAATGTTTCCATAGAGAAATTCCTTCTTAATAGAATTTTATTGCTCTATTTTCACTTCGATTGAGTTTATGTCATTTGTCTTAGAACTTTTTGATTTACCCTCGTTTATGGTGCATGGTTTCTAGGACACCAGTATATGACGGTCATTCCAAAAGTAATGCCACCTATTTTTTAAAGTTATTTTTTAAAAGTTGAAGAGCTACAAAGACAGGAGTGGTACCATTAAAACAAGCAACCTTTTGTGCTCCAGAATCTATTTTTCTACATAACCATCACCATTCTCAATGCACTTTTGCTAGCTGTCCATTTTTGTGTCCAGTGCATGCTTTGTCACACAATCTCTGTCTCCACTCTGAAATCAATAAACTCATCTCCTAACTGTGCTGACATCAACTGCATTTGCTTCATAAATGTTCAAAAGGCACTGGTAAATGTTGATCAGATCAATTTTTTTCTGAATTAAGGAATTCAATGACGCATCTCTGCTCCTGACACACATCCATGATAAGGGTTGCTTTCTAAGAGCATCACACCATAAACATCTGCAAAAGGGGATGAAACTTTCAGGTCATGAAAGCATAAGTTCAGTCAACATAACAATGTAATTTGCAATCTCCTCTGATCCTTTCAAGTGTAATAAAAAAAAAGGAGGGATTACTTTTGGAACGACTCTCATATTTATAATAATTGATTTAATTTTTCAACATTTTCAATACTGTCATTTAATTACAGGTTTTGTGATTTTTATTCAACGTGATATCAGTGACACAACTCCCTCTTTACTAGATGGTGCCCTACGTATGTTGGTACAATTACTAGTCCACTGGAAAGTTTATCATTCTCCTCAACAAAAAACACACAGTGCCAAGGTAACATGAGTTCTGGATTTTTCTGTATTGGGTGATGAAATTAAAAACAAAACAACTCATCATGTTATTTGTTTTAATCTTTGGAAATAAGTTAAAAAATCTAGAAGATAAAAATATTCATTGGACCTGCTACTATTTAGCAAATTTTTTGTACATTCTTCAAATAAAATACCAGGACATAAAACATTCCCCCAAATTATGGCAGAAAAAACTTTATTTTCAATAAATATATTTATGATAATTTAAGATGATAAATGACTAGAAAGTTTAATAAAATAGACAAATAGATAAATATGTTTATGATAATCTAAGAAGAGAACTACCAACAAAATTAAATCAAATAGACAAATATAAACTTTCTTTAACAAATCAAAAAAGCTTAGAAACCTGTAAACGAAGTTCAATGTTTTTGGCTGTCATGATTATCTAGCAATTTCAATGATTTCAATGCTATTGAGTAGTAGATCTAAATCTAAAAACGTCTAAAGTTAAATAGACAAATAAAGACTTCATTTATGAATAATATTTTTTTTCGATTGAAAAAGCATAGAAAATTGTAAGCAAAGTTTAGCATTCTTAGCTGTTGTGATTATTCTGCAATAAATCATCCACACGTTATATCCTTGTTCTGAAATCAACTCTTTGAAATCAAATCTTCCTCATGCACATACTTATTTTGTTGTTTCATATATATAAATAAGCCATACAATGGAAAATCAAAAAGTTCTGAGACAAATTGAAGAAAAACTTTATTTATAGAAGTTGTAAAATTATTAAAGATCCACCTAACTAAATATACTTCTGCAAGTGATGTTTCCATCGAGAAATTCCTTCTTGATAAAATTTTGTTGCTCTATTTTCACTCAGTTGAGTTCATGTCATTTGTCTTAGAAATTTTTGATTTACATATATAAATTCTTTCTTTTAGGTCTTTCAGGAGAAGCAAACTCAAACTACCCCTATGCACCATTCTCAATTAACTGTCCTTCATGATGTTGAAGGTTTGGCTTTAACAATGCTGTGTAGCATCCGCTTGGTTACTCGTAAACTAGCTCTCCTCCTCCTCAAAGAAGTACATAGCATCTTCACAAATTCTGGAAATACAAATATACAGGTGATACATATTTTTTATTCATTAATAAAATCTATTGAACTTACTGACCTATAAGATATCTGTAGCAAGAGACACAAATTCTGAAGTAACTCTTACATTTTTACCACAGTCAATATACTAAAAATAATCAAAATTCAGGTAGTCATCAAATCCTTGAAATTTTTTATTATAATTCATTTAGGAAGACACAAAAATTCTGAAGTAATTCTTCTATCTTTAAACAATACTGACAAAACCTTAAAACCAATATTACAAAGTAAATGAAATCAAGGCATTATTTCATGAGTTGGCACAACACCAGATTATTGAGTATTAAAAAAACACTTAACTCTTTAAATTACTTTAAACAATGCTGATAAAACCTTGAATGCAACCAAAAGTTTAAAGGCACATAACTTCAAAAGTAATTAAAAATTTAAAAGAAAAAAAAAAGAAAGTTCTTTACCTTAAATGTCCCCGTAGCGGTTGATGGGCCATTAAGCAAAACAATTAACCAATCAATCAATTGCAGGAAGTTCCTTCTTTTTGGCAATTTCACCAGGGTGGGGGGACATAAGATATTTAATATCAATTTGGTATATGATAATAATAAAAAGTTGAGAAACACTACCTTAGATATTTAGTGTTCTTAAATTTAGCCCACTTAAAAATTCATTTCTTCTTCTTCTAGGCCAATGAAGTGTGTTTGTTGAGTTTAATGGATAATGGAAGCTCCACAGTTCTTAAAAATTTACTTAAATATCTTCCATCTTCTGAAAAGGTAAGTAACTGTGCATTGTGTATTTTTCACTTTATGAAAAAAAATGCATTGAAAGTGATGTTAAAAAAAAGTTATGATCCTTTAGCAGTTCTTTAATTTCAAATACTGTAGTGTCTGCTTATGAAAGTAGAGAGTTACCTCCTACATTTTTCAAAAGAGTCCATTGAACAGAGGCAAATATTTTGGTTTATAATTATTCAAAATGAGTACAAAAACATTATCAAGGCAATGTTGAGTGCATCTGCTAATAAAGATATATAAATAAGATTAATTTATTGAATTTTATCAAATTATTAAAACTGGTTTATAAATTTAATTCTATCAAATAAGCTTTGAAAATGTTTCATTCTTTTTTTTTTAAATAGGTGGTTGTTTTGACAGCCAATCATATTGATCTACAGTGGGTACTTGACAGAGCAGCCATGGTCTGGTCAACATCAGTCCACAAAGAATCTGCTACAACTTTTTCTTACATAAGGGCCAGTATTCCAATTGGTCAAGTTGATCCATGGATTCATTATTTGACTGATCTAGTCTCATCATTTCTGCTTCAAAATCAATGTTCACAAGCTTTGGTCCAGGCTTGGAATACAATCTACATTAAATTACTTGCATTATTTCCAATTATTGATCCAAGGTAGGTATGGAAAAGAACATGTTTCTTTTATAAAATTACTCTACCCTGTTATGTCATCGTTTGATAATTACTAATATATTATACGTGAAAATAAAGGACAAGAAATAGCAAGACTTTTTTGAGCTACAAGAAGCCATTTTATTAACTGTAATACGTACGTAACTCATACAGACAAGAAAACAAGATAAGATAATCCATATCATGACATCCCTCTTTCATAAAACAATAAAATTATCAAAACCCAAAAGAACTACAACATATGTAAGGAATTAAGCTGATAGTTCAACTAGTGGCTGTTCTCATCAACAAGCTTCTTTTTCTGTATCATTATTTTATATTTGTCAATATCCTCTTACACTGAGGACCTTCATGATTAGGCATTTCGTCACAAAAGTGTAAACTGTATTGGTTGGTTATTAGATGCTTGGTTGGTTTATTTAACCAGCATATCGACCTTCATTGGTTATTGGAGCTGTCCCTTTCTAATGATGCCACTCATTTTTCTTCCTTTCTTTTTCTTTATTTGGCACTTTTCACTGCATTATGAGAATATGGTTTTATTTAATGTACAGGAGATAAAAATTTCACAGAGCGCTGTTTGAATTTTATAGAATTTGCTCCTTGTGGATGAGAGTCCTTTGCAATTTCTGCCTTGTTATAGATTGAAGGAATTCTTAGGGTGTTTGGCGTTCCAAGATTTGTAGATATTAACATGGTTTTTGTATAGGATTTTCTTTTTTTTATAGTGCAAGATTTAGGATTAATCTGATCTGCAAGAGGCCTCTACGCTGAACTTACCTCGTTAGAAAATCATCAATATTCTCTTTATTGTTCTGCAAGTGATTCTGTAAGCAGTTTGAAAATTGATTCGAGGCTCTATAAGTGGAATCGCTAAAATCTCAGCAGTCATACTCACAACTCATTAAACTAAAAATATTGTAACAATTTGTTTATTCTACTTGAAATTTTATCTTGTTTTTAATAGGTTTATCTTCTCATGGATTTGAAAATTTCTTTTGAATGTTGTTTTTTTTTTACTGATTTTCTATTTTTTATTGAATTTTTATTTCTGTTATTTGTATTTCATTTTTGCAAGAGATAATTTTTTTCTAGATTTTTTATAGTCATTATTTTTATCTATTTCTGTGTTCTGTTGTTTTTTCAAAATTTATTTTTGTTATAGATCTTCAGAATTTATTTTCCATTTTTCTAATACCTATACGTATATATATTTTCTATTTACAGTATTCAAACCAGTGATAATCGTGCTTCCTTGATATTGAGGTCTGGTACGAAAAAAGTAACCAATGATGGAGATTTTTATCTTCATCTTTGGCACAACTATGTGATATTAGCCTGCACCATTGCACAGCAAATCAATTATCAACAGAATAGCTTTCTTGATTCAACGTAAGTAAACCCTATTTATCATATTGAAAAAAAATATTGTTTTTTGACTGTTTACAACATTCCCTCATTCTCAAAGATGACCAATGACATGACTTGGTTCGATGCTGCCAAGTCGATGATGTCATGACTTGCACCGAACTTTGATTAAAGTAAAGGAGACTTGCACAGGATCAGCCTCACTTTCTTGTCCTGAGAAGCTGGGTCCAGTGGCAAGATGAAGTTGAGACAGCTGGGAGTGAGACATGTTGAGGGAGTTGCTGGAAGGTGACAAATATGCAAGTCACCTATTTAATGGGCTCTACTCCTTTGATCCCAGGTTTTACTTCAGAGTTTTCCTTCTCCTAGATTCCTTATCAAAGTTATCCTGAACCGATTACACATTAGCCACACTCAAATAACACAACCATGCCTACTAGGAGGCACACAGCCCCCAATATGCATAGCGTGTCAAGAAAAATTTACTGTCAAACACATACTGCTAGGCGGCATTGACTTCATGCCATATTAAAATTAATACTACCACAAGTCTAACCTCAAAGACCTCTTTAACAAAACAAAACCAACTAAAATAATATCCCTTCTTAGAAAAATAAACCTACTTTTTTTTAAATATAAACCACTTGCCTTACTCAGTGATTACAATAAAATATTAAAACCAAAATACTATTTAAAAACCTCCAAACAAAAAACATCAGGATCACCACCTAAGTAAATAAATCTCAACTGACATCATACTACAAATACCTGATACAAAAACCCTTCAGACAACCAATGCAATTATGAAACCAAAAATCTCACAACAAAATAATCCAAAATAAAAATACAATAAATAGATAGATAAAATCTCCTCATAAGACCTACATGACCTTTAATAGCCACAAGTTGCTGATAGGTTGTTAGACATAATCAAACCAAACCAAATCAAACTGTACACTTATGAGAGTTGCTTCCTCTCTTTAAATTTGTTTTCAGGGGCTTACTCAATGCTAGTAATAATAATAATAACAACAACAACAATACCAATAATGAGAGAGCCGAGAGCAAATCCTCAACCCAGAACTCAGAGTCGCAGGTTCAAAGTCTGTTTCGGATGCTGGTGCCTCTATTAAAATGTGACAATACAGAAATGAAGGATTATGTTGTCAATGCTTTTGGACGGACAAATCCAACTGTTGTCAAGTAAGTCATTGTGCCATTATTGCCTTCAACCATTTCTGCCACGAATACTAAATCATTTTTTGTTAGCAGCTAGGAAATTATTTATATTAAAAAGGCCCATACTTCTTTCTTGGCTGATGTGCAGGGGTTGGACAAAATAATGGAAACACTCATGAATTTTGCATCAAATTTAAAACACTTATAACAATTTTAAAAATTATGAAAATGTTGTTTTTGATTTTTTCTTAATTGTTGTCCTGAATTGATTGGTTAAATTCACTTTTTTTAGTTCAGATAGTTTATGATAGTAAAAAGAATTAAAATGACAGGTCCGTTAGATTTTTAGAAACATCAAGGTGTTTCCATTGTTTTCTCCAAACCTTGTATGTGATTATTCATCTGGTGGTTATTTGCAAAGCCCATGCTGTTTCATGATGAAGAAAAGGATCACACACCAAATCTTTTCAAATAAAAATATCAATATATCTTTTTTATTTTCTACTTGTTGGAAAGAATAGAAGTGAGGACTTTATACTCTTATCAACTTTTGTGATATTAAAACCTGTTATTTTTAACAGGCATGCACACTAATTAATACTATAATGATTGATATGCCATTAAAGTCACTTATTCTAATAATGCATAATGGTTTACTGCTAACTGATTAAAGTTAGATTAAATATGAAATCTATTTAGAAAATGTGGTTTTAAATGAGTGGCTAAAACTATGAGGCCAACAAACCGTTCAACTGTTGTAAGAAAAAATTATAATTTTCTTGTTTTCAGAGAATTACTTGAAGAGTTGCTTCCCTTTATAAAGGAAGCTAATGACAAAAAACCTGATAAAGTGAAACAAAGACGAAAAAGAGATTTAATGCGGTTACAACTTGCTCGAATCTTTGAACTGATGGCTGAAAATAAAATATTAGCACAGAAGTAAGTAACTCATTTTTTGTTATTATTTGAAAATATTCTAGTATTTTTCAAATAAATTCACATGCATGTTTTTAGTTGTGTTTCAGAATGGTTGTTTGGCATTTATTAAATAACATAACTAAAAACATACAACTAACTAAAAATGTCAAATAACCATCCTGAAGATGGCTGAGAAACAAAAACGTAAAATGTCTCCCCCTGCAATGATCGCCCCAAGCGGACTACCCTACCTTTACTACACCAATTGCATTATATTTTGTAAATTCTTCTCCTCCATTTTAGAAAATTCACTGATATTTTTTCCTTCTTTTAAAGCCATGAGTCGTAACTGACAAAGTTTCATGTCGTTGTTTCATTTTCTTTTTCTTTTTAGATGTGCTGGTGCAATTGAAAATGAAAGCAAAAGCCTTCATAGTACCTTCCTTGATTACATTGAAGGAGCTCGACTTTACCTGGAAAGTGAAAATGAAAAAGATTTGATGCACTTACAAGAAACCCGTCTGCATTTTAGTGGATTTATTCGACACCTCATCAACAATACTCCATGTAAATTGGATTCTTTTATTAATTTATTGAAATAAAAAGTCATTGTAAATGTTGTGAGTTCGAATGTAGTTGTGGCCCTTGGAAAGGGTCACTAAGAAAAACTTGAACAATAAGGTTAGATAGGTAGAATATATTTGAACAGGTAAGTGAATACAAGGTAAAGTTTGTCAGTAATTTTGACTACCAGGTTAGGCAGTCTGTTGTCTGTTATGATAAGATATCTATCTCTGAGCGCGTTAGACTCAGGGTTAATATAGAGATTGGTAGAGTCCATATTGAGTGAAATAGGTCAGTCTACATAACAATAATTCATTATAATTAAATTCAAATTGTGAATTTTGTTTAATTGAACTAAAAAATTTTGAATTATAATCCTAAAAAAAATTCCTTTTTATTTAGATTGATATTTTTTTATAAGAATCTATATTTGTTCAAATGAATACTTTTTATTGATATTTCATATTTTGAGTTTTTTTATTGTAAAAGTTTTTCTTTTAAACTGTTCATATTGAATGCTTTTCATGAAAATTTTTTATTTCGAATTATCAAAGTGAACATATTCTATTTAAAATGATTATTTTTCTTAATATTAAAACAAATATTTTTTCAACTAAAATTTTCCTTTTGAATATTTTTATTAAAATGAAAATCTTATATTTTCAGTGCAATATCGATCTACACTACTTTCTAAAAGTTGTCGTAATAGTCTTTTCCATCTTTTATCCAACTGGAGTGGGCGTTTTAATCACATGTTTCCCAGCTTGGATCAAAGGTTTGTCAAACATTGTTAGATTTATTGATTGAACATTGTCTTAACATTGATCTGATAATAGTTAAGATTGTTAAAAGATTTACAACAATGGCTGCCCTACAATCCACAATTGGAAATCCTTGGCAAAAGACATGCTCTGAGCAAAGATCTCATTCCCAATAATCCTCAGCAAGTGGTATTGGCATCTGGAGTATGGTCTTGCATTTGGGGTGAGACCAGAACACCTGACTGGATACGACAAGACCGCAGGACTAGATACAAGGCAAGGGTGCTGGAAGATGGAAACCTTGTTCTGAGATACTTCAAACTGTCTGCCCAAAGCGGAAGCTAAAATAAACCTAGGTTTCTGACTGATCTGAATTTGTGAAAGCTAGTGTGGGCAATAAGTTACCATTAGGGCTATGACAATATGCTTTTATTAAAGTATATTCTTGTTACTCTCATTGAGTTGACGAGTCTCATCCATTTGGGTTTATAGAATCAGTATTATCCTTACACCTGGATGAGTTACTCTTCCAAGTTAACAAGCCTCATCTGCTTAAGACAGCTGAAAGTGAATTCAATGGTTTTAACTGAGATTTAAACTCATGTAATACGATTCCAGAGTCCAAGCTTTTACTGCTGTTCCCTCCTTGCTGCCCAATCTCCTTGACAGGAGATATATAATGAAGGACTTGTACATGTAATAAACTCAAAATTTCATTTTAAGTCAATGAGTTTCAAAGAATTAAATGAAATGAATGAGGGAATTTCTTTTTGAGAATCTTATTGTTTTTCTTATGCCAGAATATTGAAAGAACTGTTATCAGATTTGGAAGTGGCTTCTGCTGGAGCAATGTCTGCAGTCTTATGTTGTGGACCAGTATTTGACCAGAATGGACTTGCTGATGAGGGATATATATATATCTGGTTAAAATCTTTATTATCTTGTCAAGATGAAATGGTGAGTATTTTTATTTTTCAAAATCCTTGAGATGAGGTATAAGGAATTCTAAAAGTATTAATTGGAATATTTTCCTCATCCATATTTGGGTGATTTAGCTGAAACATTATGAGAAAGAAAATAATATGGATGAGAAAATAGTCCAACTAATACTTTTAGAATGAACATTTTTAATTTCTTTTCTCAACCTAAATTACCAACGCTGGTATAGAGCACCATATATCAAAACGTGGCAAAAGGTGTGTGGCACCACCCCTAAACAGTGCCAGTGACAACTGGATCCGACGGCTCAGGGAATTGAGCTTAAATTCCCAGGGTCCTACGCTCTTCAATTGCCTACCACGTAACATCAGAGAGATCACGAACTGCAAAACAGAAACGTTCAAGTCGG